>JBCAUA010147710.1:0-22383 GCA_038406235.1 Peronia verruculata
TGTGCAGGAAGACCGGGAATGAAGTCAGAAAGAGAGAATCCCCCCCCCCCCCCCGCCCCTTAAGAAAATGGTAGGGTTTCAGTGTTAGACTTTTTCTGGATCATTAGAGCTTTAAGTGGACTTGTCTTGTTTCACAGGGAAATATGTGTACAGCGAGTCATTCCGTGATGTCAACTCTTGCTTGTTACAACAGTTCAGTAATTTGGAATTCCCAGAGGTGAGAGAAGATATCAATCAATCAATCAATCAATCAATCAATCAATCAATCAATCAGTCGGTCAGTCAATCAATCAATCAGTCAGTCAATCAAGCAAGCAAGCAAGCAAGCAAGCAAGCATACAATCAACCAATCAACCAATCAGCCAATCAGTCAATCAATCAATCAATCAACCAACCAATCAATCAATCAATCATGCATCATCAGTCAGTTGATCGATAACGGTAAATGATTAGGTGCTGTGAACTGAGGCTGTATGATATACTAAAATAAGTGATATTAGAAGATCTCACAATGTAGGATCATATCATCATCTGTATGAATGAACAACTTTTGACATTGCTTAGAAATCCCAGAACCATCAGATATATCTCCATATATAAGTGAACACCACTTTCTTAGAAATAACTTCAAGTTTTGAAGATCACTGCTCCACTTCCTGCATTTTTCATGTTCATGATACTCCATTCTGATCGCCCATGATTCTCGGGTTCTATTCCTAGAATAGTCCTTTTTCATACATACTGTAGAACAGGGGTGTCCAAACCTACTGCCAATTGCGGCCCACGTTCCAGTTTTTATTGACCCACGGCAAATTCTGAAAATGCGGTGGAACACGCTTAAATCCAAAATTTTAGGGACCGGGCATATCATTTCGGTTTAAACGTATTTCGGTTTATCCAAACTGGTATGGTGGAAGTTGTAAAAAGAGGCTAACAAACTCTGTAAGGTCAAAATTCAGTGATAAAATAATGAGTTACTTTCTTTTTCTTTTTTTTATTTATTTATTCTTTAGGCTTGAAATATACTCTTTAGAGTGTGGCGCGGCATTTTGTTTATTTGTTTGTATTTGGCCCTCACTTAAAAAAAAAAAAAAATTAAAAAATTGGATACTCCTGCTGTAGAGTCTGGTCTGTATCCCGACTTTCCCTGAACACCATTTTTTTTTTTGACGCAGAATCAGGTCAAAAACATGGAACTGGCGGCGCTAGTGGAATCGGCAACGCAGGCTCTGCTATATAAGGTACAGACTCCGTCATCGTGTGAAGCTGTGCGTGTATAGTTGTGAACTTAGGTCTGTCTTGTTTGGTTCTATTAATTTCGTGACCTTCAAGCCTATATGTGTGAGTGTGAGAATCTTTATTTACTCATTCATGATTTCTAAAGTCTTTCAGCCCTTCAACAACGGATTGTCTCAATGAGAATGTTATTGCCGTACTTAGCAATAGTAATAATTACGTCTCATTAGCAGCCAAAGGAATTATATTTTGAAGACTCATAAATATTCTTTATCTTTTATCATATTTTATCTTGTTTTATCTCAGCTTATCTTATCTGACGCCCACAGTTTAACTCATCTTTTGGTATGAAGAATATATGGCTCTCGGCCAGTCGAAATGAGACGTGAGTCGCTGGGCTAGAATCGAGAAGTCGGGCTTTGAATGTGAGGGTGGGGGGACGGGGGGCTCAAATATCGTTTTTTTAATTTTTATTATTATTGTAGAAATTGAAAGTGCATTCATTTCTAAACAAGGCAGTATCGGCCTCACCATCGATTTATAAAAAAAATTCTTCATTGAAATCTTGTTTTTGTTTTGTTTTGTTTTGTTTTTTGTGAGGAAGGTATGTACCTTTATGCGTTTAACCGTTAATTTAAACTCGATTTTCTAGGAATTTTGGTCATTGCTGGAAAGTCCCCCTTGTCTCTTAAAACAGCAATATCTTTGGCTAAAATAAAGCTAACTCAACTTTTTTTTTTTTTTCACCACCTGAAAGGGTATGAAATAAGCTTTCACATGATACCAAAAACCCCATATGGTGAAAAATCGACATCCGTCTTATTTTGACTGGCTGCGAGACAAATAATAACATAAAGTGAAATAGTGAAATATAATACTATTATTAATAGCGTATACCAATACATGAAATAAAACAAGGTCAGATCGATAAGAGGGGGTAAAACTGACTGACATGATTCAAAGAGAAATTCTCCTGATATTCCTGCCTGACTGTACATCTCCACCTTTCCTCTATTCCCAGGACATCGATGTAAGCACTGCCTCGGTAATACAATTGGGCACGAACTACTTCTATGAAAGACAGTTTTCTGTCCTGGCTTATGCTCAGGTAAGCTAAGCCCTAATATAGTAAGACATCCACTGTTTTAAGGATCTGTTTCCACAACCGCGTTATCCCAGGTCGATTTCGCGAACATAATTTCATGTAACAGGTTTTAGTTATGTTTTTTCTTTCGAGACAAATATTGTGTCTCTCTAGTTTTATTTTAAAATTCCACCCCCATTTCACTGCGCACATTAATGGGAAGCTCAATCTCTAAAATAAATAAATAAATAAATAGAAATAAATTTAAAAATACGCCCTACAATAAAATATAATAAACTTAAAAGACAAATAAACAAAATAATATAAAATAAAGTGATACACAATGCTGGTAAAATCAATTTAAAAAAAATCACAAAGGGCATAAAATAAAATATATTTTCACATAAAAGTTAACGTTAAACAAAAATAAGATAAAATAAAATATATAATATAACTTAATTTAAATATAATAAAATAAACCTACAGACTCTAAATCCATTCTCTGTAGCCAGTAACTTTTAATTGTTTTTCTCTAGCATTCTGTTCTTTCATCCTTTGCTCCTCTCGCTCGTCAGTTCAACTCAGAAATTAGGTAGACGGGAATGACTAAACTCAAATAGGCGTTATACACATTGCCTTTTCTTGTACATCCGTCACTAAACATTATTACTTATATAATAATAAAAACTTATATAATAATAATTACTTAATAATAATTATATCGAGTATTATCGTTATTTCAGCCTTTCTGTGCCCCAGTTAGTGTTGACAACCCAATCACCTGGAATGCAGGACTGAGACCAGACACACTGTGAGTTATACTTCAAAACCTTTTCAGTCCCAAAGACTGTACATGCTTTGCGTTATCTCTGATGAGATGTAAAAGTTCTGTCTTTAATCGTGTAAAGTACAGCCAATTTATGTGGATACAGAATTATTTATATCTATAGTACTTAGTCTTAGTGAAGCTAAGAAACTTGACTAACGAATATAGCTAGCTAGTCCATGTCAGTGGGAGATCGTTTCGCAGATTATCTGCCCCTTCCAAAAAGAGGGATTTATGTAAGGGGAGATCATTTTATAAAAATACAATAGAACTGTCAGAACGGCAACTAGCAAAACAACTCAAGAAAAACAAATAACATAGAAATCTATAAACAACGTGATTGTGATGATAAAATCTGCCAAATTTCCGAGCCCTCTTGGCTCTTCGTCAGGGCAATAATGAAAACATATAATATGTAAATAAGGCATTGCTGTAAACGAAAGGAAATGTTAACAAAATGATCTGTTTTTGTGAAGGAGAGGCTTTTTAATTTTGTTTGAAAAGGAATTCAAAAATACATTTGTAGAGCAATTATGTAAGGGGAGATCATTTTCACCAGACATTTACTTCCCTTTACTAGACATTAGATGTGTTCAGCAAACAGTGTGAAGAGGAAAACATCCTTATACTCCTTGTCATTCGAAAGACTGATGGAAAAATAAAAAAAGATAAACTTATAATTATAAGAAAAAAGCACCCTCTCTACATCAACTTTTTCTGGAATATTTCATAGCGTAAGTTTTAAGCAAAGGGCGCAAAAGTGATTATTTTTTCTCTTTACACTGCTTGTTCAATCCCTCTTTTGTCTGGTGAAGGGAAGAATAGGACTGAGCACAACGATCTCCCATTACGTGGAGTGATTTCTGTGAATGCAGAACTATATATATCCCGAGAATATATCGTCTACATTCACTTAGTGGAGGAACTTGTGTGCATTTAGAACTATTTTATCCTTAGAAAATTCTGTCTATATTAATAATGTGAAGTAACTTCTGTGAAGGTAGAATTTTGATGATATTTGCGAGGGTGTCAGCTTCATCTGTATTAAAAACATAGTAGTGTTATCACATAACACATTACAGTAGTGTTATCACATAACACATTACAGTTGTGTTATCACATAACACAATAGTGTTATGTTATTTTTTGACCACGGTTGTGGACAGCTGAGATAACCAACACTACAGGAGGTTGAAAAGCTTATAAAAACCATAACCATTCATCTGTGTTGTACATACTTTGTTTTCTGGAAAACCTATTGGATGGTGAATGGATGCCAGAGGGGAAAAAAAAAGCAAATATTTCTTAACCATATTTTTTTAGTAATCCTCAACAGTCCGAAATTCTTAGACGTGTAACCTTAAGGAATGATTAATAACCAAAATGTCTATAATGCAGGGGCAGATACCAAACTCTAACGATATGTAAACGATATGTAATTTCACTCAAAATTTGAATTGTGAACCATATGGCTGTTTTTTTTTTTCCAAAACTTTGTACACTTTTTCATTATTTATCTGTATAAAACACACATTTTTCCAGGCTGGATCTGACCATAGCACGAGACTACAGAACCCGTGTGGCCTTCAACTGTAACCCGACAGCTTGTTTCTTCTGGGCCCAGGCTGTGTTTACTGGGGAGGGAGACCCTGGATTAGAATGATATGTATCATTCAACAAAATGACTGTTAAGAGGAGAGGAATTACAGTATTCACATTGTAGACATACCATAGGTATCAACCTAGAAAGTGAGGATATTTTCCGAGACTTCATCATTGCCAAGATTTTCAGTGTTAACTAGCGGCAGGCATTGTCATAGAACGCAATCTAAAGACAACATAAGACCAATATGTCACAAGATCAGACAGATCGGGTAGGACGATTCTCCAAGGACCCATAGAAAGAAAAAGGCGTAGATGCAGATACGGAAAAAGTAGACAGACAACATCGAGAAGACTGGGCACACAAAAACAATAATTACATTTGCAGAAACACAGCGCCTCTCGTACGAAGAACAAAATGTAGAAAGAGCCGGTTGGAATGGAAGTGAAGCTCCTCCAGCGTCGACACTTAAGACTCTGTAGGGACGTAAACGCAGAGCTAATCTGACGGGGAATATTGAAAAGAAAAAAAGTCGAGCCAACCATAGATCATCAACGAATGTTTGATGGGATTTCAAAGGCAACTGAACATGATATACAGTCGCTCTCGATGTCTCAAACTTTCCCCTCTGTTTGTCTTCAATTCAAATGAGAGGAGAGATATTAGGAAGAAGAATGGAACGAAATATAAAATTGAGTGAAAATAACAAGAAGAAGAAGAAGAAGAAGAAGAACAACAACAACAACAACAACGATTGAAAATGAAATGGATGGCCGAGAAAAGTAATGGATTTGAAAGATAAACTTGACCACAACTGAGACCTTATTATAATATATACGATTATCATCGCCATTGTATCTTTGTCGTTATCATCATATTTTATTATTGCTCTGATATTGTTATCATCATTATCTTTCTTTAATTGTTGTTATGATGTTGATGGTGATTATAAAAAGACTATTGTTGTTGAAGTTGCAATTACAGTGTATCATTATTGATGATGACATTGACGATGATTGTTAGGATGAAAATGGTGGTGGTCACGATGATATTGTTGTTATATTATACTATAATGAAATGTAACAAATCATCACACCATCGTCACATTATCCTTAAGAGTAATGATGCGCAGAGCTTACACCCTTTATCTAACACATGTACAAATGCATACATTAAATTTGTTCATGTAAAGTTTGTACAAATGAAACTTATTCGCACCATATAAGATTTGTGTAGTGATCCCCTTACACAACCTATAGTTGTTATTTGTTTGAGCAAAGAATTGCGTAGTCTTTAAAGTCACAATGGGTAAAGTGTTTTCGTAAACTGATATGCATGTATATTTAACATTGCGTGTCACAAAAGGATTTGGATTTGAACGCAATGCACAATTTAAAGGGATAATAAATTGATGTGCACCGTATTATATGTATTTCTTCAGGTAACTTGTTTGTAGCTAAAGCTTACATAGAACTGAGAATAAATTTTGAAAGAATTTATCAGCTGAGATTTTCTGTTCCTTTCCATCTAGGATGTATCAAGTAGGTATCAAGTAGGTAGATTCAGAGCTGTATGAAATAGAGTGCAATGTGTGGAGTCGTCAATTAAATGTCGTTATCTTCTTAAAACTCTCTTTTTCAAAACTCACCCAGCAATTGTCAGAGTGAAAGCGCAAATCAAAAGCAAAGGGAGAAAATAAAACATTTGTTTTACACGGGGGTGAGCAGAATGAATAAAATGTTTATGAGCATTTGCTTTTCGGTTACTGCTGGATCTTTGTAACAAGAAGACTGTTGTAACCATCTGAAAAGAAGAGGGACAACTTGAGGTAACATTCATGCATAAAGACTTTTCTGAATTGTTTCCCCTGATGACTTGTTGTTCTAACGTGATTCTTGATTTAAGAGTATCTGATAGGTAGAGATCACTTGGGTCAAATTATACAGAACATGCCTTTCAATTCAGCCACCTGCCGACGGCTGTCTCGGTTAAGATTATATTTTAAAAAACTGCAACTGTACATAGATCAACTCCAGGATACCACTTCCTCATAACTCACTGTGAACACATTGATCCTAAAGCATTATGGTGCTGGGTGGCCGGAAAGTCCCAGGACATTGAATGACGTTAAAGAAATGAACTAAATGAACTTTTTTTTTTTTTTTTTCAAAACATTCTAACAACAGGAAATATGTCAACTGAAATATCAGAAATATCAAGAATAGCAGATAATCAAATCAAATACATATTTTATTATATCGTAATTAAAAAAGACTAAAAAATCAGGGCCTTCCTCCCCCCCCCCGAAAAAAACAAACAAACAAACAAAACCGTGTGATGTAAGCATCCGGACTTTGTGGACACCCTGTACATGTTTACACAAGGTAAGACACATTTTTCTGTGCAAATAGAAACTTAAAAGGAAATAAGGAGCAGGAGGAAAGGGACAGGAGAGGGTCGTCTGGAGATAACCATCTCCAGAAGGTTGAAAGACTTATATATAGACTGTAGTCGAGGATCGTGAGGGAAGTTGGTGTCTCCAAGTCTACAGTCAGTGGAGAGACCGACCCTTAAATAATCTGTTGTTCTCGAATTTTTGTGCATTCTCATCAAGGAGCTTATACTATTTAAACTGGAGAGCAGACTGATGACTGAGTGTGGAGCTGTGCCCATGAGAGAAAGACACCTAGTTAATGCCGTTCACGTGTTCATGATTTCAAGAATAAAGGAAATTCACACTGTCATTATCTCATGATTGCATGTCTGTTGTATTCTGTCCTTGCTGCAGCTCTCAATTAAAAAGAAAAATGAATCCGTTTGTTTACAAGAAAAGATTCACTAGATCAGAACCGTGATCACGTCCGTGCGTCCTTTAGGACTCCAGGCATTGCAAATAGCAACGCCCCCTTGACCATGGCGTCCAGTGTTGGCGCACGAGACACAGGGTGTTTTGTTAAGGCGACGTCATGAATCCGCTCTCCAGTATAATCGTATAAGCTTCTTGATTCTCATTAATAACTCCATATTCATTTATTGTTTGCATACTCGTCATCATTTGTTACCCTTTCTAGACAAAAGTTTAAGATTAAAGGCTTCCGCTCGACTCCAACTTAAAACATATCATTAATGCCTGCTCTTTCTCTCATCAATGTCTAACTCATCTCTTCCACAAGATTCATGGCCTGTCACATATTCTCACTTCCTGAGTAGCTTTCCTCTTTGTCATCCCAAGATATCCTTATATTTGATGATTTCTTTTTTACCGTGGCTATACTCCGGTCCCGGACTGACACTACAGTATACCAAATAATAAAACAATCCCGCTGGCTTAATCTGCTAGGACCCTCGACCAGCGCAAGTCCACAGACCCTCGACCAGCGCGTCCACCCCAATGCTAACATAATGTACATCCGATGAGGGGGACTGACGTATAGTATATTTATCGGGGGCACCGGAGTGTAGTCACTTCGTTTTGTTTTTTTTAAAATTATTATTGTTTATAAGTAGGAAAGTAGAATTTGGGAAATTAGAAATTTTGTGCGGACAGCGGCGTTTCTCTCATTCCGCCGGATGGGATTCGAACCTGCTGCATTTTCACCGAGACCGACTCCTAACCCTGGGCTAAGCCCCTCCCTCTCCCCCCTGCCCCTCCCTCCCTCCCCTCCATCTTCCATTTGTAGAAACTCAGCATGTGTAAGTAATAATAGTAGTATATATCACAAACTGACAATAGAATTGTTCCGACCGAGCGAACAGCTGGAAATCCCTGTCTAATTTTAGTAAGGGGACACAAACACTCCAATCAGTTCACTACCACTGACACAGAAGAACACATGATAAATACACGGTACGGGTGACAATTGTTCTCGAATCTTATGATGGAGCGGTATCAAACCTCAGTGAGTGTTCTCTTTTTATCGGGGGGGGGGGGGTTTACAAACACTCCGCCGGGGATTTCCAATGTTTTTGCTTAGTCGAATACGAACTGTTGTGCAGTAATTGCAAGGAGGGATATATCTGCCCGTATTGTAGTCACCCCGCCATTTTTTATGGACAAGGGGCAGCAAATGATGGAACAGGTCTATCTCTCTTTTCCTTTGACTCCTCATTCCAACTCTGGCAGACAATTCTTAAAACCAGCGCCGCTGATTTCACAACTACTCGGAATGTTCACTGCTTCCTCTTAATTTACTCCCCAATCTCGAAATCTCACTGAGTTAGCCCGTGGCTTTCTATGCATATATATTACATAAATATTTATTAAGTATTTGCTGTTGTTCGTCTATAAACAAACAAAAAAGAAATTCATCGAGGTCATATATGCCAAAGAAGTGGTACCAGAAGGACATGCACAAACACAGTGGGCGTAGAAAATCAGTGTACCAATGACTGATGATCGATAACGTAAAGTCTCGGCTCATCCTCTATTCCCTATTCTGTGTGTGAATGTGTATGTGTGGGTGTTGTCTTTCTGTGCGTCTCTCTCTCTCTCTCTCTCTTATTTTTTTTTCTTTCGCCCGTTGTTTCTCATTTGAAGACAAGCGGTCAGACTGGAAGAAAAATCGATTACGGTTACAAAACTGTTTCATTTGGCCTTTTGGCAACCCCCGGTCCTGGTGACGCTGGCTGCAGAGGGGATAGAAACAAATCGAAGTTGCCAGCTGGCACGATCGAAACGTGGAGTCTCAAAGAATGAATTTGGCTGGACGTTTTCTCCCCTGTATCTTTTCTCTCTCTCTCCCCCCTTTTATTTATTTCTTTATTTTGTTTTGTTTTATGTACCGTATCCCGAAGTGCTTTGATTCGCCGCTGAAGATGTCATTATTTACTTCTCGATCTGTATGTAAAATTATACGGCACTTTGAGCGTCAGATAGTCATTCAAACAAACAGGAAAGTAGACGGTACTGATACGACAATACAACAACAACAAAAGTGACTGCCGGTGGCGGGCGTAGTAGTGGAAGGGGGTTGGAGGAGGGAGATTGTACTTATTAGCATTACTATGAGGAAAAAAAAAGTTGAAGGCTGCACTAAATTACCACGAAAGTCGTGATAAAAGTAAAAGTATTTTGTTGTTGGCTTTACCCATATCTTCGATTTATCTGCACTTCATCGATTTAACGGTAGAGTCTGAGTTTTACAGCTCAAGTGAATGTAATTATAATAGTATATTTCTGTACATTGGGCTAGTGGTGATAAACTGGCATTGGGCCCGATTATAGATGGGCAAGTGTTTGAGAAATCCAGATGCGCAAACAGATACTCATAAATGTGTTGGATCTAAGTTAGTTATTGCAACTTTCCTTTCAAACGCAATTAATGATACGAATGCTATAATAGACAATACGGTCCAGTGACAGACTACTGGAAATATCACTCCTTTGCCGAGGTGTTGGAACACCGCTAGGTTTACTAGAGTAAGGTTGAATAACGAGGATAAAACACGGCATAAATCTCGCCGAAAGATGGGTGGAATGTTTTACCTGGATACAAGAAAATTGCAAAATGAATAATAGAAAAGCTTATAACTATGTAATTACTTCCATACACTAAACAACAAGAATAACAAGCGGCCAAAAGCTAACATATTTGGGAACAGAGGCAATCTCGAAGCAACTCTGACATATCAATGGAGTCTCTCTCTCTCTTTTTTTTTTTTGTTTTTTGTCATTTTTTTTTTTTTTTCAACAACGCGCATAGCTAGCAGTTAATAATAATAATATTGATATGCTCATGATTCAGAACTATATTCTAGGTTAACTTGCATTCCAAGTTCGCTGGCGACATTTAATAGTACTTTTTAACTAGGAACTGTATACGTATAGGGCAAGTGGGTACACTGTTGGATGGATGAATCTCAATACACTGTTCATATATAGCGCCCCTCAATGGCTAAACCCTGTTGAACTGATTCCCAGAGGGAATGGGGTTAAGCTGTGGGTTCAAGGGCTTCTCTATACTATGAAATAATAACTGAAACAGGAAAACAATGAAACACAATTTTTCACAGGGAAAAGAAGAAAGAAGCTGGCGAAAAGTTTAGTTCATTCAGGAATGATTTGGAATCACTAATCCAAAGACTTCAGGAAAAGACACGCAACAGTTACTGATCGCATGCCGGTCCTATTATGTTTGAGATGGTGATAAAGACAAACAAACTAATAAAATACAACCACTAGAAACAGAAAAGTATAAACGCGACAACGATTACAATAAAACTTTCAGCTTAAGTATAGAAGAGAATAAAGGATGGTGACGCAGATGAAAGAATGAGAGAAAGAAAGAGAACGAGCTTCCATCTTAATAATATGTTGTGTTCCAAATCTATTCTAACAGAGTCAAAGCATTTTGCCACTTGCCTCTCAAACCCCAGTATTTAATTTCAAGTTTCCGGGAGCATTAAATAAAAAAGACAAGAAAAAGAAAAAAAAGAATAAAACGAAAAAAACAAACAAATCGAAAATACAACAGCAAGACTATACATATATGCCTATATATAATATAGAATGATACCCTCCACAAACTGAACAGGGGAACAAGCGATGTGAACTATGGCCCTCTGTGATACCCCTCTCTAAGTCCTCCTAACGTTAGAACTAGGCGTATGGGTCCACCCGCTCCGCCTCCGCAGGGCCGCAAGTTGCCATGGCGATAGCAGACATGAGGGATCGATAGCCTATGATGATTGCGACCTCGACGGGATCATCAAAACGAGGCTACTGACGACTGGCATTGCCAGATAGACCAATGATAATGACATTTTTTTTTTTTTGTTTTTAAATCCCGTATTCTAAAACATGAAGAATATCTAGCATTTAATCGAACCTCATTTTTAAATATTGTTGTTTTTGTTTGCTGTGAATATTAACAGCTTGCAGGCATTTGTATTCTGTATTTTATTTCTTTTTCTTCGTTCCCCAATCGATTTTTACAGCAATGCTGTGTTCTTAAATTATGGGTTCAAAATATGCTCGCCAGAAGATGAAGTCGTAGAGACGATTGTATGTTTCAGTGAGACATTCATCTGGATTTTGTTTCATTTATCTTGGCAAACTAATCAGCCATATTGTCCACTTCACATGCACACATTCAATGAACGGGGTAAAATATAAATACTATTCTTGAGACAAAATTCTGTTATCACGTAATCTTAACAGTATAAATTTGGCCAGAGTTCGATGCTTAATTTCGTATCACAAATAATTCAGAGATATGTTGGTCTAAAATTACATAAGCATGTGTAACAATTCACAGAAAAGATCAGTTTCCCTGCCTTTTGGCGGAGATTTATCTCGGACACTATAAGTTTTGAGGATGTAGCTTTCTAACGCCATTATCACCAACGATCTCACTTTCCTTGTCGCCTCATAGGTTTTCCCCTTAGTGAAAATAAACGAACAAGTAAGATAACGAATGCTCAACTGAGAAAAATCCGGCCAGGTCTGTGCGAGATGGTCATTCCTTGCCACATCACGATTACACATCCCGAATGCGATTGGCTGGAATGAAAAATTAATCAATGGTTCCCATGTGAGACGTGAGAGTGGTGGATGACTGAGGCAGTCACTCTGCTAGGACTCACGATCCTCTTAGTCTCTAGTACCACCCCGTTCTCATGCTCAGCTCATTCTATAGACAGGAAACTATTGACGTGTCACCTACTAAGAGCTGATTGGATTCCGTAAACATTCGGATGATAATTGTGTGGTTTTTATTGTGCTTTCAAAAGTGTAGAGTAGACCTAGACCTCTATTCGGTATTGATTTGGAATATGCTGGTAACAGTTAAGCGATTTCCTGAGGTAAGTCTGCAGACTTGTGAGCGTGTGAAACTCGCAATATCTTGATAAATGCACAGCAGTAGGTCTCACTTGTCGCACAATATCTTACATCACCATCGCCACAGTGACCATGAATTATTAAACATCGCATGGTTGATCTAGAACATCTTGAAGTTGAAAGAATGGCCTAAGATTTAGACACCAAATCTAAATCTTAATTTGTAATGATTCATATATCCGATATGGACCGATATCAAAGTATTTATTACATATTCTCTTAATTAGGTAATTCGTATCTACTTGATCTGGATCTGTTCGACTTTACAACCCATAGGTCCAGAAATCACAGAAAAACTAGACTCTAGATCTAGGTGTCTACATATAGCCTACACAAAAATTAGTTCACAGCATGTGGCAGAGCAATGTGTTGGTCAAAATGTGGAATTTTTTTTTTTTTTTTGGTTCTATTTTGTAACTACTCTTATCTTAAATAGACAAGATCATATTGTAGTGTAATATTTTTTATTCGCAACTGTTTTGATTGTAACTCATCTCCGTAAATCTAGATTCTGGGATCATATTCTCGTTTTGAAGGCAGAATACTGTAATCAGTTATTGTCAGTCACTGTTTGGGTTTTTTTTCCTAACTCAACAGTATAAGCCAAATCATATCAAACATTTACGAACGAGTCTTGGCATCAAACCAAACACAAACGCTTCCGCACATATTATGAGGATGCATATCACCCAGCATTTCAATGCTTAAGATTCTATGTGTGTACAATAATAAGTAATTACCATGAATTAAAATTCCATGAAATATAATATGAATAAAACACGAAGAGCATTGTTTTGTAGTTATTGTGGCCCTTTGTTAAATTGACATCAACAGGAGAGAGAGAGAGAGAGAGGGGGGGAAGTAATGACATATGATGATAGTTCTCCATGAAACACCTCCATTTCATAATTTTTCCATTCCATAGCTTTGCAGGCAAATGTTTTTGCTATGAAACCTGTTATGATGAAGCATAGGGACAGCATGCCGATAACTGTGGTTAACCTTTAGGATAAGAGCTATAGAATGCTGTACGCAATTACGTGTCTGATGCTCCATGAATAATTTACAGGAACAACGAGATTAACAGTTTGCTGTCAGAGATTACAGTAACTAAATATTAATTTCGTAGCATTGTTCATTTGGCACCAGAGCCAGGATCCATTAGCAAGTATTCTAATCGATTTCTATCTAACTGCAGGGGGCTGATAAAACAATGATGCATTCAAAGATCACCGATAATTCTTTCTCTCAATTCGGCCTAGAAAGTCCACAATACGAACTGTTGATGTTTCCATCGTTAACCTTCCATCCTGTTATTTTTCGGACAACGGGTGATATTAAATATTACGTTACAAAAGAGGTAACGACAAGCCACGTGGGAATGACACCAGATGAGAATAATAAAAAAAAATTCCTAGAGATGGGTATCACCTGTCCATTAGTATGAGCTGTACTACTTAATTGTGATTAGCATTATGGGCATATGGTGAATGACGAAAGAAATGAATGAAAACCGTTTATCCAGAAAGTGTCACTGGTAATCGCTGAAGTGCCATTGATTCTGTGATGATCTTTATCCCTGTTCCCAAAATGACCGGCAAATAACAGACGAATACCTTGGTTACATGTATTGTTTCATGTTTGGAAAGAAGTAAGTTGCATAGATCGAAGAGCAGGTCTTTGTGCACTGGGCCCCTTGACACCTCTAGAATGAATGGAAGTTCTTGACTTCTCTAGCACTGAAACAGAAGACTGCAGTCAAGTAATATCAGTCAAGCCGGTTATGTAGACTCACGTCCTGATTTGGGTAATCCGCTACCTTGCACTAATGGGACCTTCAACAATGGCTGCCATTTCTTGTCAGCACAAGACGAAATTGCCCTCAAAGATTTCTGTCAGTGCTTGACAGCCGTTTAGGCTGTTGGATCAGTGAGGATGGGAGTACACAGAGAAGGGGGAGAGAAGAGGGGGAGGGGGTGTTTATGAGAAGGAAGGGGCGGGAAGGATGGGACAAGGGGGAGGGGGTTATAAAAAGGCAAGGGGGAGGGGTGGGAGAAAGAGAGAGAGAGAGATGGGGGTAGCTGAAATACAACATAGAACACCACAAATGGACTAAGTTGGCTAAGGAAAGATGGAAATTGCTGTAGACAAAAAGGTATTATTAACCTTCTTTTGTACTTTTAGTAACTGCTTTCCATTCTGATGTCAACAGCAGTAACAATGATGTCCTAACTGAAACAAGAAGGAAAAAAAAAAAAGGCTAAAACTGGTTGTTCGCCTATAATCGGCAAAAGTGTTCTTTGTTCTTTATAGCCAGCCAAGTGCAGGTGTCTAGAACTACAATGTTCATCCACAAATGTCCCATATTATTTGACCTCAGATATTGGTTTTGTTTATTTATCATTTTTTTTTTAAAGAAAGCGAGAGAAGAAACAAATTTTGTTGCCAGTTTCTTCATCACTGCCAACACCAGACATAGCTAAGCTTGGCTATAATTATCTAAAATGCACCGCGCCAAATTGTACCAATCGACATAGCAGCCAATGAATTATTTTTAAAATATTTATTTATTTCTGATAATAGTAACTGTTAATCTTCATACACAGTCAGAGAAGGACTTGACCTTGGTGCAAGCAAAGACAGACATATTGAACAAAATGTAGAAATCGAGCATGTAACAAAGACACTTTTCGAAATCTTTATGAACAGTTTTAATTTTGTAGATATAGGTGCAGAAGGGAATGGTTTGAGAGTAACACAGTGCCCATTTTTCTGTCTTTTCCCCCATTAACCATGTTGATTTATGTAAGGTAAAGAACTGCTGCTTGGGAGAAAAATGTATAAAGAGGGAAAGAAGGGGGGTCAAGAGCAACAAATTAGGAGAGAGAGAGAGAGAGAGAAAGAGAGAGAGAGAGAAAGAGAGAGAGAGAGAGTCAAGGGCAACAAAACAAGGTATCAAACTACAAACAAAAATTCCCATTAAACAGAAACCTGCAGATCAAGATATATCTATTTGGACATTATAAGTCAATGAACCCGTCTGCTCAAAATGTCAGAGGGTTGAAAGTTATCGCTAGGAGGAACATGGTAGATCTGTATAATTCTAGTACTATTCTGTTTTGATAATTTATGTTCCAGTTCATACAAGTTATGTAATCAGACAACTGCGATGCCACGGAAGCGACGGCTGATTAAGCACTTCGCCCCCATCTCTCCTCATGTCGCTACGCGCGGCGTGTCCATGAATTTGTTATATCATTTATTCACCCTTATCGATTGGTTATACCCACATTTATGCCCTGCATTGATCACCTACACTCCCCATCCTTTATTTCAATAATCAACGAAACGGGGAACCCAGACGCCAAACTGGCAAACTCGCTAAGATCTTTATTTTGTTTAATAGAAACTGGCAGGGAGCCCACAATTGGCTCTGGCCCTGTCGAAATGGACATAGAATCCAAATCTGATTTTGGACCGAGCTGTTCTCCAAAACATGCCGCTTCTCGTTGTGCGAAATCCAGACTGCTATGAAACAGTGTGCCCCACTTTTCACCTCCTCTGTGCCCCGAACGGAATATTGATCTGAATCAAGCCGAGGGATATGTAGACATTAGAGGTAGAGTACAATTTTACCAGGGCATGGCGGAGCTCTAATTTTGCTCGTTAGTTTTTTTGGTTATATTTAGAGTCCCCAACGTCTAAAAATGAGTAGTCTGGATTATATAGATAAAGTGCGAGAAATAATTTATCATGAGATAAATGGCAGGTAAAGTAGATGAGATAATAGTGGAAAGGGCGATATTCAGATGTCATCTATAATTCTGCACTGATGTAGTTTTCACATTACTCTTTAGTTTGTAATATAATTTTGAGGGGCAATGCTTTCTGTCCACATTCCCGTGTTCCTTGTGCTTTGTTGTTTTACAATTATATATTATAAATAAAGTAAACAGCGAGTAATCACAGTAAGGATAAAGAGGATCGGTCTGTTTGTACATCTATCGCACGACTTTGTATCGTCGCCATAACATGTTAACGTCTTTCATTTCCTCCGAATGGAACATGCTCTTAATGAGCACCTTCACCATTTCACTTCAACAGCGTTGGAGTCATTATTTCCCCATGACAGTCATGATTATCTATCTTTTTAACATTTTGTCTCTCTCAGCAATGGCCTAGATAGCGACACTCTAGGAAGACAGAAGCTCCAGGATTCAGATTGGGTTTCGCCGTGTATAGACAAGGATCCTGTTGTCTACTCCTCTATTGATCTCTTCATTTAAATTAAGCACTGAGAGGGCAAGAACACCAACCACGGCCTTGCCCTCCCCGCCTCCTTCCTGCTAAGAGAGAAAGAAAGAAGGAAGAACCAAGCGGTATCCAATAACTACCGGATCTTTCTAGCATCTCCAGCGTATCTCATCTGACTTCCCGCCTGCTGTTCCTCAGCACTGGGATGTGTATCGACTGCCTCGCGTTCCCCTCGTTCTGCCGGTGACTCCATCCATTCCCGCTCACCCATTCCCACTCTCGTGTCTCCTGGACCAGCTGACATTTTTAGTCCACGTGTTTCCTGAAATAACACGCGGGGAATTAAAGTGACAGAATCAGGAACAAATGCTTGGATAACAGCGACAGTCAATTACGGCAGAAAGAGGAAACCGACAGAATAAAGATAGATCAACTGACATGTATGTGTGGCGAAAATAAACAGAATATTTCTGAACTCGGAGAGAGAGAAAGTTCAAAGACTTACTGATCTGCCTCTTTTCTCTTGATAGTACATGTACATCTCTGTCTATGTGCATCTCAGAATTCAGGGAAAGTAGCGGATAAAATCTCAGTTTGTTGTAAGCATCGATCATCTGTCCCGTTCCAAAGGTTTTTATTATAGGCGGTCATGGGATGCGCCAAGTCAGTGATTGTGACGGCAACATAGACGGCGGGGCTCCAGCGCTTATCAATAACGCACAGATTCACAAAACGGAATAGACAGCATATGCCAAGTACGGGCCCCTTTGCCAAAATGGACATTTTGGAAATGTATATCACCTAGTTGGACAGTTGTCTCTCTTTCTCAGACTGAATAAAGCAGGAATATTTACCGATATAAAGTCGTTACCATCAACAACCACAGCATTTGGATATTCGTCAGAGTTTGCATGTATAATTTTTTCAAGAGCAGGAGTCTTACTTCAAAATAGAGTTACATCACAGAATATTGATTGCTGGAGAAACATTTCATGGTGGCATAGCTGGCTACCCAAAACACTGTTAGAGTCGCCGTTACAATAGTTTCTACCTCTTGCTAGTGGTGGCTGGTCCGACAGCAGCTTCACCATTAGCGCCCCCGACCCCAGCGACCTCATCCCATACCTTCATCATCTCTTCATCAGTCTTTCCGCAAAGTGCGCCGCTTCACTCCCAACCGCCAAAATTTCGTTCTCAAACTTTCGCGACTCTTTCGGGTCGGGGATGAACTATCTCCGACGCCGATTCTCGTCCGGGGATCTCCAGGGCGAGGCCAGCGACAAGGAGGAACCGCCGAATGTCGGCATCCTCAACTTCAAGAAGGGGCCCAGCCCGAGCGCCCCGAACTCGCCGTCGAAGAGCTCGTCCTCGGCCAACATCAGCCAGCGGTTCTTCTCCTCCTCCGCCAAGCCTGCCTACAACAAGGATAGGTGTAAGACACTGCTGGTCATAGACGATCAACACACGGATTGGTGAGTTGATTTTACAATAATATATGTGTTTGCTTTCACTTTCTTCTTTCTGTGATTGTGTGTCTCAGCTCTATGTTTTCTTCTAAATATCTCAATTTGCTTTGTCACAGTGATAATGTACTTATTTATTGCCAGACTATCTGTCTGTGCGTCACGTTTTTTAGAAAAGGATATATATAGAACTTGGGTTCATTGTCATTGGATATGTGTGCATGGGAAGTACAAAAAGTTCCAATTATTTTTTAACAGATGATGATTTCTATTGC
Source organism: Peronia verruculata (assembly GCA_038406235.1). NCBI lineage: Eukaryota > Metazoa > Mollusca > Gastropoda > Systellommatophora > Onchidiidae > Peronia > Peronia verruculata. The sequence goes on from JBCAUA010147710.1 coordinate 18,582, forward strand.
TATGAAATCTTTCTGTCAACTAGCCTCCCATCCATAAATTACAAAGTAGAAACGAGAGATAAGTAGTTGAATGAATGCTTAGATCTACTTACTTTCACGGATGTATATGTCTTCATTTTGATTCTGAAATTTTATTCTCAATGATGTTTCCATTGTAATGACTACAGTTTCCACCAGGAATCCTTTTCCGTTAAAACCAGGAGAAGCTCTTAAAACTATAATACAGTGCTGTCCTAAAACAGGGATGAGTTCCATTACCTTGTTACATTGTGTAAGATTATTTGTTCTGACTGAGTATTAATCCCCTCCAGAGGTCTGTGCTCTGAAATATTTTATCAATTCTGACCACACATGTTCGAGGCTTTCAATCTTTCAAAGTGAGTTCGATCTGTGAATATATTGATTGGTTGTAGATTCTGAACCACATAATTAAAATGCTGAACTGTTGGGTTTGCGTCATTAGGAGCCAAGAGCGTTTGAAGCAGTCACGAATGATTGAATGGGTGATAAAATCTTTCTCCTTTCTTGATCAGCTCATCCCCAACTCATCCCGTCTCAACTGACTCCCAACCCTCCTTATAATCCTCTTTCTGGGCCCTCGGCTTACCCTCGTTAAAGCGGACGCTGGCCACTTTTAGTGTCCGATCGCATTTAGATCTGAGAAATCCCTGCCTGCTGTAGTGCTAAATAGCAGAGACTTTCTCCATTCACGATCCAACAAATACTCGTCCATTGATCAATTATAGCCTTTGTTGATTGACGGAGAGAAAGTACATTTCCGTTGCCCATGTGTACAGAACAAATATTGACTACAATTAATGTGAAAGGTTCTGAGTAATGTGCAGGAGCCATTGGTAACAGTATTTCTTATAGCGTTGAAGAATCGCATGGGAAAGTATGGGACGAACCTCATACATTTCATAATGAAAGACCAAAATGATGTACATGACATATCGATTTACGGACTATCAAGAAATGTCAGAGTGGTTTTCTTGTTTTTGCTGGGTTTGTAGAACAGGTTTTATTATTTTTCTGTAAATTAAGACCTTTGCTTCTCAAGACTAGAAGAACAGAGATCTGTATATATTGTCAGCCAGTGTAAGAACAACATCCTTATTAGTCAGCGATTATAAAGGCCAAGAACTTGTTCCAATCAGTATTTGAACACCAACCTATAGCGTAGAGTAATAGAATAATATTCTGCTCTTCTCAATAATGGAATAGTATATCTGCATTAGAGAAACAGTATAATACAATCGTCGTCATCCGTACGTCTCGAGCGACCATGGTGTAGCGCTAAATGTAGGGATGGCATCTTCTAGAGTGGCTGAGGAGCCCCTCCCTTGAGTGGCAGTCTCGGGAACAGTTGTACAAAACCCTTTCCGATGGGCATAGAGATACCTGTAAATCTGTAGGAAAGAGCACAGCCACAAAAATAATGTCAAATTCCAGACTTTGGACTGTTTGCTGTGAAAGAAGCCAAGTTTCTAACTGTCTTCATGCGTGTGATATGAAAACTGGAAAGAGGAAAGGATTCTGACGTTGCAGTAATTTTGGGCTCTCTTTTCCGCACAGAGCCCGGACTCTGCAAACATGGCTTCATTGATTGCATGAAATTGATTTTTTCTTGCACCATATTTTTTTTTTTTTTTTTGCTTGCACCTCATTAAGAAATGGTGTTGAAATATTCATTTGCCACAGGAGTGTTTTTGTCGTCATTTTGTTTTGCATTTTCTGTATTTCGTTCTCCGTTCTTGTCTAAAATAAAAAAGAAATTGAAAAAGATAAAAAGAAAAGAGAAGGATCTGATTTTACTTCCGTTTCTGGGATGCAGATGGCTAATGTAATTGATTTCTTGCTTTATTTTGAAGAGACATTAGGGACTTAGGCTTGCAATCTGGGTGTATGGATGGTGTGTGTGTGTGTGGGGAGGGGGTAAAGGGGCAGGGTATATTTTCATATTGAATTATTCCATAGACTCACTGATCGTATAATTATGTGTGTGTCTGTGCACCTCTAAGTCTATTCACCTGCATACACATGTGGTAAGGAACCCCGTGCAGCTAAATGGGGATCTCAGTACCTCCATTTTGATAGAACATGAAACTCGTTCTATGAACATTTAAGGTACCGTCGTCACCGTACATTAGATTTTAATTTTCTCCTCAGTGTAATCCCAAATAATTCTTAAGACTTTTTTTTTGATTATCTAAACATCACTCTCGAACTTCTGTTCTACACAGAAGTGTCAGGGATTTTGCGAGGTTGGTGTGGTGGAGTCGATATTATATTTAAGAACTGGCAGGTTACGCTTTAAGGTTTTATAGTCTTCAAATACTGTGCATTTTGGAAGAGGTTCCATAGCACAGTGTGATAGTGAGTTTTTGACCAGACCTCTCCCTTAACATCTCTAGGGTCCAACACTGTTTTTGTTGGGATTTAACGGTGCATGAGCACGATTACGGGTGTATTGCGCCTAGCACAGTTGAATACGATTACAAAATTAAACAATGTAAAAGCACTGGAGGATCAAAGATTGTAACTTGTAAGGAAAACTGTCACAAAGGATATATTTTAATATAGACATACAGCGGTTCGTGTGGCCCGCTTTATTATATGTTCACACTTTTCTTAGAACACTTTTATGTTGATGATTATAAATCTCGGAATACAGACGGAACTGTTTCTTTAACAGTCGAGACTACCCGAACTGGCTGTCATATTAATATACCGATGGTGCTGCCTAATTACTGTGATAAATAGCCTTTTCCTGAAAAGGTGCCCTTCGAGTAATGTAATAGAGATTTTATTTATTTTCTTTACTCGTGCTACAGTGAACAAAAAATGAATCCACTTTATAGATAATGAAATGTAGAGTCGCGTTTACAACATGTGTGTGTGTGTGTGTTTGTGTGTGTGTGTGTGTTGTGTGTGTGTGTGTGTGTGTGTGTGTGTGTGTGTGAAAAATGTGTTTTAGAATCGGTAGAGAAATAATTAGTTTGTGATGACAGAGACGATTTGTCAAAGTACATCAGCTGTGACATCACACCTGGGTAGTTCAGTTGTCACTTTCGCAGGCGATGGCTCTTGGTTTCCTCAGCGCTTCGCTATGGGATTACACCATAGAGTTGTTAATTTCACGTTAAGTGACAGGTTTCCTAGGGTGTACTCACAAGGGGCTATGAATTGGACGCGTCTTGTTATGATCCTGCGCAAAGTAGGTACGTCATAGTCATTTTCTCATTACGTCCCAGCACTGTCAACGGTCCGCTGAAGAAACAAGGAGCATTCAATAAATAATCTTTAAAGGACCAAAGCCGGACTTAGATCTAGTGACGAACTTGGAGTTCTTAAATTCGTACATAATTATGCGGATCTATTTTTTCGGTCTTCGGCTTTTCCAAATGTCTGAAACCCACTTGTAAAGAACTATATTTTAATTTGGTTATATGACTTCAAAATACAGGGTGTCCATAAAGTCTGGTCACGTAGGAAATAATATTATGACTATACGTATAACGCTTTAATAGACTTAATACATCAGACTCATATGAATTTCGCATCATGCATTGAGCTTTGTACCAAAAATCTCACAAATCACATAAAGTGTTGTTTATTAATATTTCAGTTAAATAAAATGTTTAAACTTTTTCCCCCTGAAAATATTTATTTCACCTGTGTGTCTAGACTTCATAAAGTTCCTGTATGTCAAACGCGTTTTCGCGTTCAGAAGTCTACCGCGCCAGCTTATCTGGCAGATCTACTATGCCCTTATGTACCATCCAGAAATTTGAGATCTAAG
>JBCAUA010147821.1:0-22381 GCA_038406235.1 Peronia verruculata
CCCCCCCCTCCCCCCCCCCCCCCCCCCCCCCCCCCCCCCCCCCCCTCTAGTCTTAAACAATTGTTGCAGTTGGTAGCTTGGTATTGTGTAGTAAAATCCCCTAATGTCATCGCTATGCTACTATGATAATAGAACCCAGCACAAGGTGCTTCTCAAAGCATGATATGTGAAAGAGTGAATTCACACAGCTTTTGAAATATTTATTTTATAAATAGTTAGGTTATACATGACATGTTGGTGTTTCTTTGTATATATATAACCCATGTACAGAACTGCACAGCGAAAGTGTGCATTGTATATTTGTTGTGCAGAAAGGAAAGGGAGATGGGCTTGACAAGGTTTATTATTTTCCTTTGCCAGATACAGATGTTGTGCAAGCATATGTCAAAAAAGATTTTAAAAAATCACTATTTGTTTCATGCAAAATTTTACAAACTTTTTAAGGATTTATGATTATGTTTCAAACAAAGGGTGTAAAAAGGATTATTTTCTTCTTTACTTTACACTTCTTGTCCAACACCGTGTGTGTCTAGCAAAGGGAAGTAATAGGACTGGTCATGACGATCTCCCCCTAACGCTATTTTGTATGAATATGTACAAATGAATTTTATGTTTTGAATTTTGTAATTTCTCTCCTGTTATGTCGTGAATAGGACACAAAAACCAAAGAGAACAACAATGGAAAACTTTATTTTGCATTATGTCAGACTGCTGTCTGAGAATTTTACTCTAAACTTGCCAGTAAAATTGTTCTAATAGAAATTATTATTGCTATTGTTTGATTTTTTATTTTTTTTATTTTACTTGCCCCACGAATTTTCGGCCCAAAGTTAAATTGTCCTAACTACAGCATGGACCTGTTGTACTTAGGACAGTTTAATTCTAGGGCAAATTGTACACATTGAATAGGGATCAAAGGGAAAGAAGTTAGATAGGCAATGTCAACTTTTTATTTTTATGTTTTCATGTTTTAGAATTTGTTTTTAATATGTCCTAAATTTTGAGGTTAATAAATACTTTTAAGATAAAGAATTAAAAATGGGAGTTTGTTTTTCCGAGAATTAGTGAGACTGATGTGTTTAATTTCTGTGGATTTATGAAATGTTCAGTTCCCGTGGATCTGTGGAAATCAGATGGCAATATTGGTAGTTACGTTCATTTTCAAACACTCTGTTTGCACCGTTTGATTTGATTTAGAACATGAAACAACATCTTGTAGATTGAACTGATTCTAGAACAATTCTAGACGAGAAAAGAGAAGTTGCACACCAGGCCAATAGTTAGGGTTAGGTTGAGGGTTAGAGTGAGATTATCCTGTCACATTTAGTTACAATTTACATGTACAATATTTTTAATATTAAGAACATTTGGAATAATAACATTGGACTACTTTGACTGCCTGATAGCAGAAGAACATTTAGTTACAACATTAAGATCATTTGGTGATAATTAAGATCCTTAGGACTACATGTATTTTTGACGACGTGGATCGTGGAGGCAATAGGGTATTTAGTTACATTATTAGGATCATTTGCTAGTAATATACCACTGGAACTATTTTTACCACCTGTTAGCAAAAGGGCATTTAGTTACAATAATTATTAAGATCGCTTGTTAGTATTAGACCAATGGAACTATTTTAACCCATTAGGTAGCAATAGGTAGGTCATGTTAGCTCAGAATGGTAAATGTCGCATGACTGGATGACATGAGCCTGACGTCAGAACTTTTTATGTCGTGCAGCTTTATTGGTGCAGCTGAAGTGAAATTATTGAAAAAGAAAGGCATGTACATATAAATTTGTCTATGGTGAACAAAGTTATTCAGCTACTCATGCTGAGATGTTCACACTCTCAGAGTTAAAACTAATGGTCAATTACAAGTTAGTAATACAAATTATGATCTGATACAAAATTACACTGCAAATCATAATCTGTTGTTACAGAATTACATGTACTTTAAAAGTCATTATCTGTTAAAAAATTTCATTACAACAAACAAAAATAAATAAATAAATAAATATATGAACATTTTTTGACAACCTGTTGCACAATGACAATGAAACTTCTGTCACAAATTACATTGCAAATCATGATGTGTTACAGCATTATATTACAAGTAACAATCTGTTGTAACAGATTTATATGAAAAATGCGCTTTTTTGTTTTACAGAATTACATTACAGTTCATGCTGTTACATACATAATAATAACTGCATAGGCCTACATTAAAAATGATGTGTTACAGAATTACATTACCGTACAAATATTAATGTTACAAATTACATTTCAAATCATGACCTGATACAGGATTGTATTACAGTCCTGAACTCAATTATTCGAGAGTTACATTACCAATCATTTGTTTACAGAACTACCGTACATTACAAATGATGATCTTGTTACATTTTACAGATTTGCATTACAAGTCATGATGATCTGATTCAGAATTTGCATTGGAAAAGAATGATCTTTTGTTAATGTAATTACAAGTTATTACAAATCATGATATGTTACAAAAATACATACCAGAACATGATCTGTTGTTACTGTTAGAGAACTTACATCGCAGGACATGCTGATCTGTTGTAGCATTACATTTGAAAAAAAAAATAGAAATTATGACTTGTCACATCGCAGAGATACAAGTACATTACAAATCACCATCTGTTGTGTTACAGAATTACATTGCAAAATCATGACCTGATACAGAATTACAAGTACATGTATATTACAAAATCATGACCTAATACACAATCATTTACTTTACAAATCATGACCTGAAACAGAATTACATTCCAAATTCATGATTTAATACAGAATTACATCACAAATGCATGACCTGACAGAAAACCTATATTACAAATTCTTGATTTGGTACAGGATTACATTACAAGTTCATGACCTGATACAGAATTACATGTACATTGCAAATTCATAAACTGACAGAATTACAACATTGCAGATTCATGACCTGAGAATTACTTTTCAAATTCATAACTTGATACAGAATCATGTTACAAATTCATGACTTGATACAGAATTACATTACAAATTCATGATCTTATACAGAATTACTTTATAAATTCATGACCTGATACAGAATTACATTATAAATTCATAATCTGGCACATAATTTTATTACAAATTCATAATTTGACACAGAATCAGGTTATAAATTCATGACCTGATACAGAATTTACTTACATTATGAATTCATGACCGATACACAATTGCATTTCCTGGAAAGTAGGTGAGAAAGCCATCCACAGACAGTCACCTGAAAGGAGTTTTAGAGCTTGATCGTTAAGCGTAATACTGGGGGTTGTCAGTGATGTGATGAGAGCCTAATGGTTCTAGACAACTACACGTGTGTACTTAAATACATGTACATGTATATGTTATTCATTCAAGATTATCTTAAGGGAAAATCATTCATAGAAAAGCTGGCATACAATGATGTTGAAGATTTCTAGAATAGAATGTGATCTTGGTAGAAATGGTACGGGACAAATGAGGTGAGTTTGACCAAGAACGACTCATTAGAAATAATAAAAGTTGCAACAAAATTGCAAGAAATAAGGTCAAAATTTCTAACAAAAAAAAATTTAAAAAAATGTGCCATCCCTTGCCTTGAAGTTGAACCCAAGAGGGGAAATTGGCTTGGCCATTTCAGACCGCATCGCCGCAGTGCAGCGAACAAAATCATCGAACAAAGAATGGAATTACAAGGTAGAAGAACATGATCGATAGCTTACACAGAGCTTTCACTGGCAGATGAATTAGGAATGAAGCAGATGAATTTAGGGAGCTCTGAGCTTTCATGAGTTCTCAAAAAGAACACTGAATTTGCATTTTCAAAGTTCTGTTCAGCCAGTGCATTACATCATATATGAAAAGGGCAGATTATGGCTTAACATCTGGAAACCTGTAAGATTTGGAGATAATTTTATTGCTATAGATCTAGCTAAATCGAGACAATGTTATAGGTACCGGTACAAAAATGGAAATGGGACAGTGAGTTCTCTGTGTTTTTTTTTCCCTTACTATAGGATCTTGTTTGTTTGTTTGTGTTGGGATTCAACGACACATCAGCACGATTACGGCTATATTGTGCCAAACACGGTATAGATACGTTTATGAGTCAAGAACGAGAGAAGAAAGAGAGCGGGACAGAAGACAGGAGTAAGGAGAAAGAGAGAGAGAAGAGATATCGCCCCTGGAACGTCCAGGATGGCATTCCATGGGAGCCACCCCACCGATGGCGGGTTTTCACCCACTGTAGATGGGAGCACAGAACTTACTTATAAACTCCGGGCCTCTGTGGGTCAAGATCAAAGGAAAGGCAGGGTCATCTACATCACTTGCCTTGCAGGCTATATAAAACGTATACACGTAAGTTTATATACAATGTAACTATTATGTAAACACTTGAATGTTGTAACAAAACCCCCAGATTTCAATTTTCAAGATTATTATTAAGCCCACCACAAGTTTCTGAAAATTTGATATTCCATTACCAGTATTTTCGACATTTTTTTGGTTGTTGTTGTTGGTGGTGCTGTTCATTATGAAATATTCGATAGTTAATACATGTAGAGAGTAAGTACAAAAATAGAAATGCCTCCGCAGAGATTTTGAGCAGTTACATTTACATGGATCTGCACAAGAAGGTCGCTGTTACAGTAATTTATCTCCTTTCAGCCATCTACAGGTGGTTATCTTGGCGACTTCTTCGTTAAACAAATACGTGTACATGTAAATACATTTTTTAAAATGCTGTTACAAAGAGTAACGAAGATGTTAGCCTAATCTCTGCACTCAATCAAAACTGTTTTTTGATACATGTCATTTTCAACACTACCAACAACCATCCATCTGTCCATTTATCAATCCACCCACCCAACCAACCAACCAAATAGCCAACAAACAACCAGCCAACTGAAAAAACAATCAGCCAACCGACCAACCAGCCAACCGACCAACCAACCAACCAACCAACCAACCAACCAACAAACAAACCGACAATCACCCACCCAACTAACCAATCAACCAACAAACAAACAAACAAACCACCCAACCAACCAATCAATCAGTCAACAAACCAACCAACCAAGCAACTAACCAACCAACCAAACAACCAACCAACAAGCCAATCAACCAATCAATCAATCAACCAACCAACCAACCAACTAACCAACCACCGACCAACCAACTAACAAACCACCCAACCAACCAACCAATCAACCAACTAACCAACCACCGACCAACTAACAAACCAACCAACCAATCAACCAATCAATCAATCAACCAACCAATCACCCAACCAACCAACCAATCAACCAACCAATCAACCAACTAACCAACCACCGACCAATCAACTAACAAACCAACCAACCAATTAATCAACCAACCAACCAACCGATCAATCAACCAACTAACCAACCACCGACCAACCAACTAACAAACCAACCTACCAATCAACCGATCAATCAATCAACCAACCAACCACCCAACCAACCAACCAATCAACCAACCAATCAACCAACTAACCAACCACCGACCAATCAACCAACCAGCCAAACAGACAGACAAACAAATCCTGTATAAGACATTACGCACTGACTGTTGCTACCAGCTGGTCAAAATTAACTCTGGGTCTGTTGTGACCAATCAAATTGGATCGGGACATTGAATTAAATTTATAAATTTTAATCTGGATCTAAGCTTACATTCTAGACTCAGAGTGGGTCCTGCATCGGGAGATGTCAGGAGACGGAGATCTAAAACGCGCATTTTTTTCAGTGACTTAACGGTCCCCTGGCTTCCTGTGGGTAGGGAAGCCCGCCGTCTAGCCTTCTTGGATAAGGGCGAATATATTTCAGACGCCCGTGTGTACGTTATGCACGTTAAAGAACTCTTGGCAGTTAAAAATCGATGGAAGAGTAGGCGTCCGGGCAAAATTTCCACATTCTAAATTTCTATCCCCAAAATTTCTCATCAAAAATTGGAAAGTTCTAAAAAAGCCGAGATGATCTTACTTCTTAGGATTGAAAGACTTAAGACAAACAAAAAACAAAAAATTACTACCAGCTGGTTAAAATTGACTCAGGGTCTGTTGTGACCAGGCTATTCCTGCTTGACCAATCAAATTAGATCGGGAAATTAAATTAGAACTTATATTCTGGATCTAAGCTTTGATTCTAAACTCTAGAAGTGAGAAGTTCTACACCAGGGCAGGTGGCTTCAGGGTTAGAATAGGGTCAGGGTTAGATTCACTGTTCGGGTTAGAGTTAGGGCTAAAGTTAGGGTTAGTTTGAAGGTTATCGATAGGGTTATAGCTAGCGTAAAGGTAATGCCTAGGGTAATAAATACATGATTTATTCATGGGGGCTATCTTGGAACATTTAGTTACAATATTAAGAACATCTGGTATCAATAGGCCCTTTGGACTATTTTAACCATCTGGTAGCAATAACTTCGTCCTAAAATTAACCCATGTAACATCGTCTCAATGAATCATCAGAAACGTCCCACATTGTGTCCAGTCTTTCTTTCATGTTATTTTCTTTTTGGCATATTCTTGATGAGATTAATACGGTATTTGAAACGTCTCACACATATAGCTAACTGTAACTGTAATATGAATGCATGTTGAACGAACAAGAAATGTTTATTGAAGATCAGCGTACAGCGTTGAATCAATGCTCGCAATCTTTTCATTCACACTTTACAGAAGAGAAATAGTTTACTCCGACTATAAGACGTTTATGGAATAGAATATTGAGGGATTGTAGATATGTCCATTTTGTGTTCTTGTTACCAAGTTTCATAATCATACGCATCTCCTGCATGTTTCCCGAAACAAATCCATAGCGGATAGGCCATTCGACAATCTCTGAGAAAACTTATTACGAAAACAAACTTTCCTCCATAATGGTTATATAAAAAACGTTCAAAATCTTCATACTGTAGGGGGAAGCAGTGGTTCTGTGGTATGGCGTTTGCTCATAGAGAAAACAGCTCACGTCGGTGAGGTTGTGGCCGGGTTTGACTCGCGGGGTCTCCATTGGGGGGGGGGGGAGGGGAGGACTCAAAGATCAAAATCTGCATTTGTTTTTTTTAATTGCCCAATGACTCAACGGTCAAGCCCGATGTCTAGCCTTCTCGGATAAGGGCGAATATAGAATATATTTCGAAGGTCAAATGTGTACATTAAGCACGTTAAAGAACCTCGGGCAGTTCAGAATTGATGAAGAATGGGCGGAATGCCGATGTCCAAGCAAAATTTCTAAATTCCATATTTCTACCTACAAAAATTCTCAGCACAAACCGGCAGTCACTAAAAGCCCAGATAATCTTACTTCCTTAAGATTGAGGGGCTTAACAAAATCAACTCTGCATCTTGTAGGGGGGAGAGGAGAAAGATTGTAAGGGGGGAGGAGGGGAGGGGAGAGGTCACTGTGGCCGGGTTAGACTCCCGCTTCTGGATGAGAGTGTGAAAGTTTTGGCGCGTTCAAAACCCTACCGGGGGATGGGAAAGAGGTAGAATCTGCTTGCTTTTTTTTTCATATTTTTCAAACATTTTTTTGGGGGGGGTGGGGGGGGGGGGACTTTATTGGGTAGAAAGCCCCGATGCCAATCTTTCGTAGATAAAGATGAACATAATTTTGGACATCCCGTAAGCTACATCGTACATACTAAAGAACTCTTTGTGGTCACAGATCGGATGAAGTGTAGACAGAGAGGGCAAAGCAGTTCTCTTTGGGCAAAGTCCGACACTGTCCGAGCAAAATGTTTAATTCCACCCCCCCTCCCCCCTCTTTCTTCCAATGCCCCAAATTCGTGTGTCCAAACTGGGCATGCACTTACAGCCGAGACAATCCATAAACTTTCATTCTTGGATATTAACAAACTACATAGATGTATAATAAGCTGAATAATTCGCCCATCTGTTAGAGCCGCATTGGGTCATCGAGTCATCTGTTCATTTGTTTTTTGTTTTTTTCTGTTTGTATTTTATTTTAAGTCTGTCAGTCCTGCACGTTACCTTCTATGTGCGTCTTTCAACCTCCTGATGGAAGTTATCTCGATGGTTCTTTGTTTAAAATAATAATAATAATAATAACAATAAAATAAATTAAAAAATCTTGTCTCAAAAACTCTTAAAACTCTTTTCTTTTCTTTTGGGAAAAAAAAACTCTTTTTTTGTTAAAAAAAAAAAAAAAAAAGAAAAGAAAAAACAACAACCAAAAAGAAAAAATATATATATACATGTATATTTAAACATGTATATAATAAAAAATCCTGTCTTAAAAAATCCTGCCTTCGCGTTTTGGAGAAAAAAAAAAAAAAAGGTTTTAAATGGTCCTGAACAGCAGGATTATCTCGGCTTTAAGTAGCTGCTTGATTTTTCTGGGAATTTTTGTGGGTAGAAATTTGAAATTTGGAAATTTTGCCCGGACAGGGACATGCAGCCTGCCCTTTCATCGATTTTGAACTGCCAAGGGTTTTTAAACATGCGAAACGCACACATGTGTCCTCCAAAATATATATGTCCTTATCCGAGAGGGCTAGACGTATTGCTTCCCTATCAGCCAGGGGGCCCCTGAATCACTGAAACTTTGTGGGTTTTCGATCTTTGTGTCCTTCCATGCCCCAATGGAGAATCTGCGAGTCAATCCTGGCCTAACCGCCGTGAGTTGTTTTCATCCCGAAGCAGACGACGCCATATCACTGAGCCACTGTGTACCCCCCCCCCCACCCGATCCCATAATCACATTCATTTTAAAGTAAGAATCAACTGGCAAACATATTTCTTGGTCTGGTATACTGCATCAGGATGTTCCTAATTGATTAGTTTGGTCTAAAAACTGACAACAATCAAGCAATTTTAGTGAAATAAACATACAGATAAGGGAAAGAAATGGATGAAATAAAGCATTCTATGGGGTGATTATCCATAATTTGACCCAACAGCTCTGGCAAGATATCTCAAATAGTTTTATAAGAAGACTGCTGAATTTCGAGACAATCATGCAAAGATGATTATGCACCTCTGTCTTTGTGGTCTGAGATTTATGTTTGTTGGTAGGTCCGTGTGAGTGAGACCGAATCAAGATTCCTATTTTTAATACGGGGTAAGGTTACTGAAACCGTCATAGAACAAAAACTTGTGGGAAATATTTAGTTTCTAGATTTTCAAATTTCATGAATTAAGCTATAAAATAAATGAGAAAAGTTTCGTTATGATAGGCCATACAGTTTTTGAAACATCTTGTCCAACCAAATCTGAATGCCAAAGCAGCTGATTTTGCCAGTTGAACCCCACCTTAAGTTGTGCCAGGTATGCTTGTCTAGACAGGAACATTATGTTCCTCTACTGCAGTTTTATATTTATTCTTTGCCACAGGCTATTATAATACATGTGTAATGATTGCAGATACTGCCCAGTCCCAGTGCTGTCAGTTTTCCAATCACCTATGCACCAATGGTGGACTGAGGCCAAAATACATGTATTTCTGTTCCTGATGCTAGCAGAAATCATGCTCCCTAAAAAAATTATGTCATTATAATGATGTCGAAAACATTGAAAAGCAAATAATACGAATTGTACTGATGATCAAGGGGAGAGCGCTCTGACTAGCCAGATTCAGTGCACTTCGTTCCCTGGATAGCAGGCATTGATTTGGAAACTTTGTTGATGTAAGCAACTTGAGTGAAAGTAAGTTTACTGTCTTCACTCACTGTGCTCCCCTGCCAGCTAGACCTTTCAGATATCAGTTACTCATAGCTCAGTCTACTGATCGAAGCAGGAAAGCCAATTTAGTTAGGCCTACTGATGTTTTTCTTATATCGCTATGTAGAGATTCTGTGTAACTGACTTGGTCTCAGCAGGACTGGTCTTTCCAGACGATAGATTCTAGTTCTTCTTCTTTTTTGTTTGTTTGCTTTTTTTTTTTTTTTTACCGATGCAATTTAAATTGTGAAACTTATTCAAACTTATGACTAAAACTGGTTGAAGCTATGTTCCTTTTCATTATGTTTTGCTTATATTCACTATATTCAGCCAGCATTGCATTATTACCATTCTCCTTCTCACTTCAGTAATCAACTAGTCTTGATTTTGTTCTTAAACATTGTTGACATAAACTGATAAAGAGTAGGGATTTAAAGATGAATATGGGGCTCCAGTAGTAGAAATATAAATACGCATGATAGTAGAGGATTTATTACTTTTCTGTTTAATATATGTTTTGTATATTGGCCTATGTGATTTATGAATTTTCTGTAATATTTGTTTGATATCAGACAACAGCCTATTAACAGAAAGCGCCATGGCAAAGTCTGGATTGCTCATCTTGACCCAGCCTTTTTCTCACCTACGTTCAGTGATTCCCAAGGTCATGGAGGAAGCTTCCATTGCTGTCAGTGATACTCTTTATGTGTGTCTACAACCTGCTCTACAAAGCCAAAATGTGACCAAAAATTCACTACTCCAGCCAGTGATATGCACAAAAGAAGTTCAGTCATTGGTGAAGGACTTTTATCTAAGTGCATATGGCAGCTGTAATACACTTGACATACGTGTTCTGTTATCACATATTTGTGCACATCCAGCTCAGTATAAAGTAACACCATATCATTTGAATAAAGACATAACAGTTTTGCTGTCTGATTCATCAAAGCTGCAAGATTCATGGAACTCTGAGAAGATAGGGCTTTATGAAATTCTCCAGGATTCTTTTCATGCCATCAGAAAAGATTTTAATTTTTGCTACCTGGGCACTGATGCTGATGAGAATGTGCCTGGATATATATCATCAGGAGCAGCCGAACCATTGCAGACTTATCCTAACGTTGTGTTAGGTGGTACCTTTGATCGACTGCATGCAGGTCACAAAGCTCTGCTGACTGAGAGCTGCCTTCGCTGTGATAAGAAACTTACAGTCGGCATCGTCAATGGGGAAAGGATTAAAAGTATGTATATTGTGATACTTTACTTAGGCTTTTTTGCTAAATATGATTTAAAATTTATTGTCTCTAATCACATGCCTTGTTTTATTGTTTCAAATACATACAAATTTCAAAATGAACTTGCTTGTTAGATTCTCAAGCCTACAATTATCATTGCTGTTTCAAAAGAACACATTTTATGAATTGTCAACATAAACTTCCTATACATTTTCCTTTTGCTCACAACATGCAGAGTGTGCTATAAGGGTCAGCATTTATTACTGATTTAGAAAAGAGAAATAAAATTTTAAGTGAGGTCTAAATCATTATTATTAATTTGACAAGAATTGATGATTAAAAAAAATATAAAAAGATGAAAAGAGGATTTGAGTTATGGAAGTGACTGTCACAAAATTATTTGAATATTTAAGATATGAATTATAACAAAATTATCATTGTAAAAATTCCAGCATAGTTTCTTGTTAAATGACCTAGTATTTAGCATGGTAACACTACTAATATCCTGTCTCCATTTTGGGCAATTTGGAGATATTTATATGTTATGTGAAAAAGAGATAGTAAATCTATCATATTTTGTAGTCATTTCACCAATCACTTGCCCAAACAGGTATATTATAAAAATCATTTTGTCCTATCTCCTATGTACAAAAACAGTTGCTGAACACAAGTCATCAATTTTCTCAAAATGTGAAACATGGAGATAGGACAACAGAGAACTGAGCTCATGATATGTATTTGAGTACAGATGTCTTTGAATGTTTTTATACATTACACAATAATATTACTGTTAACTTTATGCTACAGAGAAATCCGTGTGGGAGTTGATGGAACCATATCCTGACAGGGAAAGACAACTAGTGAATTTTATAACAGATGTAAAACCAAGCATTGTGTTAGAGCCTGTTGAAATTCATGATCCATTCGGCCCAACAATAAGTGATCCTGACTTCCAGTGCCTCGTGGTCAGTGAGGAGACAAAAGCTGGCGGAGATATGGTCAACGAGGAGCGCGTGAAAAGGGTACTGAACTCTGAAAATATGAATTTTATTGAGTGGCTCACATAAATAATTACAATTCAAATATTAGCTGTTATGTGTGAAACTTTACCAGATATACAGAAAAATCAAGAGCTCTATGATGAACAATAAATCTGTTAATTACTGCAGAGATAAAATGAGATGCAGTACGATGAAATTAGGCTTTCTTCAAATTTTGAGCATACCAAGTTATTGGTACCACTGTGAAGATGATATTTCCCTTTCTGTTTGTGAAAGAATTTTTGTTCTACTTCTTAAAAGTAAAAAATCAAGCTATTGTTAATTAAAGACGATGGGATTGACCTGTTGTTGCTGCTGGATTTAGGGAGAAAATGGCTGATAACTTTTGTAAATCCTTATTAATCTTTGTTAGCCTATGTCGTTAAATTACAATTTTTAGGCATTTACTCAATCCATTTCAGCAAATTTTACTCTGAAATGCATTTTTACATTGATATAGAAGGGTTCTGTGAAGGAAAAAATAATTGCCTTAAAAATTTGTTCACTGTTTTAAAAACGTGACTTCTCCGGTCGCCTCAGTTTGATGAGCACCTGATTTCACCATCTCACATCTCAAGTAGGTCAGATGCTCCAAGTATACATTGACACAACAATCCTAACTTGCAATGAAAGAAATATAATCAAAGAAGCATCCAATTTTGTGGTTAATTCTCTTAAGAAAAACAACACAAAATTATGCAGACAGTTTAAATGTACTAAATATCTATCTTATTTTCTTTTTCTACCAAGTCATAATCACCATATGTAGTGCATTTTAAAGGATCTTTGCTCTGTAAATTTCTGAACCATAACTTTTAGCCTAGTGTTTGTGAGGTGTATTGTTTCGATGGTTTGTACACTGTAGTATATTGCTTCTCTTTCCTCAAACATCCCCAGGGTTTTCATGCTCTAGAAATAATCACTATCGATCTGATGGATGATGCCTGTCGCTCGGAGGATGAAGAGACAAAAATTAGCTCATCATCTCAAAGAAAACGTCTGCTCGGAACGTTATTGCATCCACTGCCAGTAAGTTTGTTCGTCAAACTTGCTACGCAGACTTTGGTGAATGGTGACAAGAAATTGAAAATACATCAGCTTAAGTACTGTGGCATTGTTGTATTGCTCTTAATATTTCAAGGGGGTTAAGGCCTTTTTAAAAGTTGAGTAAAATTGAGTTTTACTTTGTATGATTAGTGTTCAAACAGATTTTTAATCTCCAAATTATTTCTCATTTATCATGCTGAGTATTTCGGTCCCTTTCTCTGTGTGATACAGTTGGTTACGTCCCGCTGATCTGAAAAGTTCTTTGTTCATGCATTCACAGAGCAGACCTCATGTTCCCAAAGCTCCATACAGAATAGCAGTGACTGGAGGTATAGCCAGTGGGAAGTCTAATGTCTGCAAAGAGCTGGAGACACTGGGAGTGAAAATTGTCAACTGTGATCTACTAGGTTAACAAAAGCTTATCCTTTCTCTCACTTTGTCCTCACCTTATTTTCAATGTGAGCCCTAATACCAGATTATCTACCTGACATTGTGACATAATGTGGTGACTTTTTGTCCCCAAACTACACACATCATAAACAACACTTTTTTACTCGCTATTTTTTTATTTTTATTTTTTACCCACTGACATCAGAAATTTATTTCATTTGTATTGTGTGCCATGTAGCTTCAATACATAATTTTTCCTGTGAGTAGGAAAAGGGAAATTATGCATCCATAAAATGTGTTGTTCATGATAGGTGTAATCAAGAGGCAAAAACGCCTGGGGTTTTGTCACAGTCGCAAATAAAAACAGATATTCATCAGCAGCAGGAAAATGATTCATGGTTCCTATAATTTGCTGAAGACACATTTAAACAATGCTATTATAATCATTATAGTTAGGTTCTGTCCTTGTATGGTTCAGTAACTAACTTCTAGTTAGAAAGCACAAATTTTCCACTGTTGATGCATCACCAACTCAGTGAAATCCTGTTCTTTATTCAGTCAGTTCAAATCTGTCCCTCTTCTGAGCATTCGATGTGTATAAAAAAAATTTGTACTCAAAGCACAGAAAGTCACTTTTACTATTTTAATCGGAAAATTCATCATGGAATGAGCGTATTTTTCTTTTTGTATTGTTTGCTGGGGTTTTTTGTTCAGGATGTTTCAAGTTGAAAGAGCAAAAATATGTGATTTTTTGTTCTTTCTTTACAACATTGAAGTGGTAACAATATGCCTTTCAAAAGGAAGTAAATGTATTGAGCCATTTTGATCATCGGCCAAATCAAAATGTTTTTTTTTGTAACGGGATATTTTTTCACATTTTTGTTTACTTCACATGCGTCAAGTAACAGAAACAAAAATTATTTTTGCCCATCTTTTGCTGTGTTTGTATTATATCTCTTGTATTTCGTAAAGGAGACTGACCTAGTTGACTGAAAAAATGATTCATTTGGATGACTGAGAAAATGACTTATTGAAATCTTCTAATTCAGGCAGCAGTTTGATTTCACACTTTTTTTTGACAAAGCTAGATTTTAAATTGTGATATGTGCAGAGTTTTTCATACATTTCATGTCAACTATATAGGACACAAGGCCTATGTGAAAGGCACCAAAGCCCATGAGGACATTGTGAAAGTATTCGGTGAGGCTGTTGTGGGTGAAGATGGGAAAATCCACAGACCCTCTCTAGGGAAACTTGTTTTCAGTGACAAGGTGAGATGCTTCATGTCATCGTAATTGTAACGCTTACCTACCTACGTCATTTTTTGAAAAAAGTTTTTGAGTTATGATGTTGGTCATAGTTGCAACTACACAAGCTACCTTGTTGACAGACATTGTTTTGATTACAGATTTAGATCTGCCCAAATCATAGTTTTGACTTTGCATAGAACTGTTTTTTTGTGTGTTTTTTTTTTCAATTTTTTCAAAAGACCTAAAACTGACAGACCATGATGGAATTTCCTGTGCCGATATATAGTTTGTTAACCATTTAACATCATCCTGGCCTAGCTAGATGCTCGCCACCAAGCCAAAAGCACACAACTAGTAATTAACAGCCAGTTCTCAGACCTATAATATTGTAGGATAGCTTGTTTTCTTATGGCCAACCGTGATTATCAAGATATGGACTAAAAATATCTTTTTACTTTTTGTTAATTTACAGGGAGATCTCAGAAATGAATTTTATTAGATATGGTAGTAATCCATAATCATAAATTTGAAATATTGTTTAGGCGGTCACCTGGAGGAAATTACAACGGCGGGTAAAGAACTTACACTTGCAGCAGTTTCGGTCCTTGTAGTGTGGGGGGGTGGTAGGAAAACTCTTCAGGTGGAGCGAGACAGGTGACGGTCTTCAGAGGATGTTTTGGCCTTTAACTTACTGACACCTTCTAGAACCCTGGCCACATCTGGGTCATGACTCCCGACATCCATCACCCACTTTTTTTTCCCCTCAGGGATTCTGGTGGGATTTGAACCGGTGCCGTTTGGATTACAGTCCAGTGCCCTATTCGCTAAGCTATTCGTGCCACTGTTTTTATGGTATAACTTTTTCTACTTAAATCTACCATCTGCATCAAGTGATGTAGGGACACATCGTTCTTTTTGCACCAGATCCAACAGGAAGAGTTCTCCGCTGCTGTTGCTAGCTCACGCAGGGCATTTCTAATATTTCGGCCACTTAAGTTGAGCTTCGTCAGGAGAGAATATACTGTTGAACCAACATAGCCCCTTGCTCCGACTTCTAATGCTCGCCTTCATTCTGGCTTTACTCAAATCTATCAGAAGATCTTGGTACTTGGCCATCTTGTACTCGTGCTGCTCCTCCATGTTTGTCTCATACAGAGCAATTAGCTTGACAAGGATGTACACCTTCGCAACCCTCGAGCTAAGCTCAATGTCTGCCCTCATTTTGCCAGGATGAAAATATTGATACAGTCAGGGTTTCATTCAGTTTAAACAGGACTTGTGGGTTCTGTGAGAGATGGAATTTGAATGGTCAGGAAGGTCTGAAACACTGAATGTAAGCTGGAGGTATGAGAGAGAATGCATCCAGGGATCTTATAAGGAAGAGGGAGCTCAAATAAATTTTAGGAAAAGGCAATCAACACTAATTAATAATGCTTTAACTTTAGTAGTTCATTTTAAATCAGTGGTGGCTTGAGGAGAGGGTTACTTTAAACTATAAAGTTTGAAATTTTTAGCATGCTAAGGAAATATTTTGGATATTGATGGTAACATTATGTATCCCCAGAATTAAATTGTACTGGCTACAATAGTTTTGTGTTGTAGTTAAGACAATTTAATTCTGGGGCTACAAATTGCAATCTGCGTATGTCCGAGGTTGTGTAAGTTATATTTTTTAGTCTTAATATGTCCCGTAGAAATCTTTTTTCATCATGTCTTTCTCTAGTGCAAGTTTCTAGGTGGCAAATAATGATATACAGCCATGGCATAAACTGTGTATGTCTGTTTCCGAGCACATCTGACATATACAGTGGATCTCAGATATTATCTCACTGTTGAAAGCAAAGTTGTACAAATCACTTAAGAGGAGTTGACGCAAAGCATGTCACTGTCATGTTTTTGGAGCGCAGAAAGTGTACAAGTATATCTGATTATATGGATTTGGAGTCAAAATTGGTTTTTGAAAAATGTAATGATTATTGACAACTAAAGTAACATATGAGACGTGGTACGATGAATCAGGTGGTCGCCAAAGCGAGGCGATTGGAGAAATCATTTATTTTTCAAAAGTGAATAAATTTTTTGGCACAGTTTTTTTTTTTTTTTCACTGAACCCTTCTACATTAATCTAAGAATACAAAGTCCAAAAATTGTAATTTAGTGGCATGGTCTAATTAGGATAATTAAGGATTAACAAAAGTGATTGGCTATTTTCTCACTAAATTCAGCTGCAGCAAACAAGTCAACCCAATTGTTTTTAATTGCTCATATCATGACTCCTTCATAACGTGGAACAAAAATATGTTCACACACAGAAAGGGAAATGAATAATCTTCAAAGTGATACCAATAACTCCATATAGTCAAAATTTGATGAGAGTCTGATTTCATCGTGTCGCATCTCATATTATTTATATTCTGAAATAAAAGTTAAAGGAAGTTAAAGGCTGAAACATCTGATGAAAGAGCTCTCTCTTCCTCTGAGGACCGTCACCTGTCTCGCTCCACCTGAGGAATTTTCCTACTGCTTGATCCCTCAGAATAGCACATAGTGATGAATTTTCCTGTTTTTTTTTTTTTTTCTTTTGAAAGTAAAAATTTTGGACTGACGCGGTTTGTAACTGTTGCTGTGGATATGAGATTTGTTGTCTCGTATGCATTTGAAACTGATAAAGTATGACAAGTTATGGTAAGCACTAGAGTCTGTGTGTAAACAGTCTTCAGTCGGCTTCCATCTTAGCCTGTCCAAATATCCTGCGATGTTAAGTCTGTCTCCAAGATAAAACATACCTTTATACATGAAAGAGCATGAAAAGAAGACCAAAGTGGTTTGAGGGATGGATTCACTGTCATTGTGCAGTACCATATCTATGCTCCTCTTCTTTCAACAGTCGAAACTGGATACTTTGAACAGCATTGTCTGGCCAGCAATTCGACAGTTGGCCACTGAAGAAATTGAACTTCATAGGAAAGGTATGTTGGTAAATTTGGATTTAGTTATTTATTTATTTTTTTCTTTAAACCTATTTCCAAACACTGCTCTCTTCCCACGTCCTATCGAATCATGATTTTTTCACCTTGACCATTTGGAATTGTTAGTTAAAGATATTGTTTTGAAATGTTCATATTTGACATAATTATAATGTTTCCCTGTTGCTGCTGGAATTTTGATGAACTGAGTTGTTTTGTGTGTCTATAAATCTTTCTCACTGTGATGACAATTGTCAGGTTAAACCTTGTAAATCAAATTATAACAATTAGTTTATAAAGTTTATTAATAGTTACAGTTATTTATTCATGACTTTAACGTTTAGTGATTTATCATAGGTCTCTCTGAAATGAGAAATATTCAAATAGCCAGTGGATTTCAGCACATTTTCTGTGGTTGCTCTATGTATGACATGTTTCAGTATTTATTTCTTATTTATCTGACCATGTGAATACCAGCTGGGGTCAGCGTGGTCGCTCTCGAGGCTGCAATTCTACTGGAGGCTGGCTGGGATGACATGGTGCACGAAGTCTGGACCACATTTGTGCCTCGAGCAGATGTAAGCAAGGGAGATAAGCCTGATCACGTGTTAGCAAATAATAAAACTCTTTTAGCTCTGACTTATGTTTTAGTTTAGTATAGTGCCAGTTTTTAACCCTTTTTGCTGCAGAGCCGTGTGTGTGTGCATTCTAGCTGTCTTTTCGTTATTGATACTAGAGATTTCTATAGTCCCTGAACTACCACATATTTATAATGCTGTTGAAGTTCTGTTTCTGGTGAAGTAAATGTTGCCACAATCAGCCATTCTAGGTTAAGATGATTTCTGAATGTCAGTACTTATGGTCATGACAGGAAAAAGATGAGACGCATGAATAAGCTGATGCTGCTGTCAACTTTAATCGCTAGTGAGGATTTATATGAGAAAGCACCATCAACTGAAAGATGTCATTGGTTAAAAGCTTTGAAGAAACCTGTCGGATTAGGAATAATTGACAAATGAAATGAAATTTCTGAATATTCCTGTCATCAAAATTCCCTTTGAGCATTTCTCAACATTTAAATATCTTTATGGAATCCATATAAGTCCTTAAATGATTACATTTTTAATGTTATCCATATTTAACTAAAAGTTGAACATGTCAACCATCTGAGAGGATTCTCTAGAGCAGCATACATTTATGTTTGAATTTTATAACATAGTATTGTAACACAGTTATTTAACTTTACGATACAGAATAAATAATTTCAAACTCTATCTTACAGCTGGAGAAATTTTCCCTGGGTTTAGATTATGAAACACAATTGGAAAGAAAAATAGAAAAATTCAGGAAGAAATAAAATAATTTGCAGTATCACAATTTCGTTCTGAAAAATGTGCCTTTTGTGTTCCAGGCTGTGCAGCGTTTGATAGAGCGGAACAAACTGAGCCAGGCTGAGGCGGAGAGGAGAATCGATTCCCAGATCAGCAATGAGGAGAGGATAGCCAGATCTAACGTAGCCATCTGCCCTGTCTGGCAGTACGAGATCACGAGAAAACAGGTGAGATTGGCAGGAAATTCAGGTATTCAGTGGGTTTGTCTTAGTGCTGGACTTAAACTTCACTCTGTCTACATTCATTCTCCAAAGTTTCTGCTATTTTGGTTTGCTTTGCATGAAAGTCCTAGTCTTTCTAACGTATGTTCCAAAGAGCATACCTGCAAATGTCGTGCAAAATTGTCACTTACTTGAAGACATTCCTCTTTGGGGATTTCTTTGATATTTGCTGTGACCGCTCCCTTCAGATCACCAGTTGTTTGAGAGTTGTTTTTGTTCACATTACCCAAAATCAGGAAATAATTACATTTTAGTGTTAATATTTCTAAATTTACCTCATGTCATCCTCACGTGATGTGCCCACATTTCCAACTTTTGTTTTCCACAATAAGAACCACTGAGGTCAGACCATGTTTGTCATTTGGCTATTCGAATTCAGCAACTTATGCGTAAGTTTTGACTGGCAGCGACATACATACATGTCCATTCATATGTGATCTCTTTATAACTGTAGAAATATGATGGTGATATTATACCTTCTGACTTTTCACAGGTTCTAAAAGCTTGGACTCTTATGCAGCAGAGGATGAGCTCCAACCCTACCAGCCCCGCCCCTCAAACTAAGCTGTGAGTAGAATATCAGAGGATGTGGATGACCAAGAGTGCAGCGCACAAGTTGCTCCTGGTCGGAATGTCATATTTAACACTGACCAAATTATCCTGCTCACTCCACAGGGGTCCACTATTGGCTGTATGGAGAACGTGGTCAAAAATCAATCTGTGAAAAGGAGACTCATAAAATATAACATGCTTATGTGACCGATAACATTAAAGTGTTGAATTGGAGATCACTTTGACTAGTCCTATTACCTCCCTTGGCCAGACACACGACATGAACAAGCAGTGTAAAGAAGAAAAAGAAAAAGCACATTTTGTAATCTTTGTTTGAAATTTATATCATGAAAAATTCAGAAAACTTCAAGATGTAAGGACAATGATTTTATTCTTATTAGAATAATTTTGTATTAATTTTTTTTTTTTTTTTGAGATCAGTTTTCTGAATGACAAGGAGTACAGTCATTTTTAGCTTTTTTTTACCCCGCTTGTTCAGTGCCTTTTGGGTTGCGGAAAAGGGAAGGAATAAGTCTGGTCAAAATGATCTCCCATTAACAAAGCCAGCTTATGACTGTAAAGTTGGTTACTTGTGTAGTTGTGATTTAGACTAGCAGCATAATTCAGAACCTCAGGAAAATGACTTATTGAAATGTTGATGAAGTACCGGTGTTTCTGTGATGATGTTTGCTTTAGTTATAGTTTTATTTAGACATTTCCTGCTCCTGTGGAGGAGGCGGTCTTGGCCATTCTTTTCATGTCAGGCCATGGCATTTGT
This sequence comes from Peronia verruculata, assembly GCA_038406235.1. Classification (NCBI taxonomy): domain Eukaryota; kingdom Metazoa; phylum Mollusca; class Gastropoda; order Systellommatophora; family Onchidiidae; genus Peronia; species Peronia verruculata. Next base: position 20,609 of record JBCAUA010147821.1, read on the forward strand.
CTCGCAGCCAGTCAAAATGAGACGTATGTCGATTTTTCACCATATGGAGTTTTTGGTATCATGTGAAAGCTTATTTCACACACTTTCAGGGAGTGAAAAAAGTTTTGAGCTAGCTCTATTCTAGCCAGAGATATTGCAGTTTAAAGAGGCAAAGGGTGACCACTCAGCAATGAGCGGAATTCCGAGTAAATCGAGTTTAAATGAACGGTCGCACACATAAATCTACATGCCTACCTCATTAAAAAACCCGATTTTAATCAAGTAATATGTATAAATCGAGGGTAAGACCGATACTGTCTTGTTTGGAAATAAATGCACTTTCAATTTCTGCAATTAAAAAAAAATTGATATCTGACCCCCCTCATCACATTCAAAGCCTGATTTCTCCGTTTTAGCCCAGCGATTTACGCCTCATTTCGACTGGCCGCGAGACATTTTTATACTATGGGATTAATTTAGCTGGTGATGCTCACTGTCCAATGAAGTCATTCTGTTCCCCCTTGTGCCATGTTCCAATAGATTATGTTTCAACAATACTCTTTAACAGTATTCCCACAGACCAAAGTAGTGCCATATTCCTGCTTTGATTTAAAAAAAGAAAGAAAAAAAAAAAAAAGAGAAAAATGACTGATGAACTTTCCATAATAATGGCCAATTGTATCTGATGAAGTAGCTCCAGGCCATGGTTGTTATTTTGCACATGTTCAGCCAGATCTTTTCCTCACATTCATTCATATGGATCATAAACCAATGTTACACTCTTTACTTTTTTATTTTAACCTGTCTTCTATTTGTTAACAGATGACTCTTTCATGAGCATACCTAGTTATGTAACACAAACCAGGCAATGATTCAATTAATTATGCAAAATAGCTACAAAATCAAAATAGTGCAAGTCAAGTCTTAGCAATCTGAAGTCAAGTGCAATACACTGAAATAACACGCATTTGAAATGCTTTGCTTGTTTATGTACTGCTATTCTGAATCATGGGCAACGCCTGTAGGAAAAAAAAAAAAAAAATGGGAATGTGCCTTCAGAGTCAAAGAGCAGTTTCAATCAATGGGAGATCATTGTGCTCAGTCCTATTACTTCCCTTTACCAGACAAATAAGGGATTGAGCAAGGAGTGTAAAGAGTGAGGGAGCCACTTTGGAAACCGCTGGGGGGGAGGTGATTTTAACCATTACCATCGAATTCGGCATGGTCAAATTAGAGGAAAATAATTTTTTTTTTAAAAATTGAAATCACTCAGGGTTGCCATGGCAATGGCCGCCATCCTGGATTTTGCTAAGCAATATTACGTAATTTTACCTTTGATAGGCTCTGAACTTTACCAACCCATGTGCTTGTAATTCTGTGTACATTTTTTTACTATTCTATAACTACATTTTGTCAGAACAAATTTTTGATAAAGTGCTTAGTTTTTTTTTCGTTACAATTTTTTAAATTTGGTATGTGAAAAGGTCACTGATTTTTTTTTAATTTGACCACAAAATCTCAAATGGCTCAAAAATTTTAAACGATATAAAAAATTCCTATTGGCATAATTTAGATATTGTTTTGATCTATATTCATGCCAAATTTCATGGCAATTGCTCTGTAAATAACAAAGTAGATAGCACATGTAACCAAAAAAAACGCATTTTGAGAAAAACGCATTATTTTTTTTTTTCGCTAAAAAAAAAAAAAAAAAACAGCTGTAAAGAGCTTTTGATCGGCCTTTCAACTCTAAAACATCTTTGTTTCACCTACTACACCTCTTTCTATGATTTT
>JBCAUA010148042.1:5568-22379 GCA_038406235.1 Peronia verruculata
CCCCCCCCCCCCCCCCCCCCCCCCCCCCCCCCCCCCCCCCCCCCCCCCCCCCCCCCCCCCCCCCTCCCAAGATTCATGTCTAGAGGCACACATTACACATTGCTGTACCCATAGATGTTCATTGCATAATGGATCTACATTCACATATTGTCCATGAATGATCTGATCTGATTGTCTTAATGGGTGAGGAGATGTGCGACGCTCATAATTATGAAATGATTCAATAATATATTGGCAGTGGAATTTGGCACACATTGTCCAAGCTTGACATTATTTCGGCTTTCTGCTCTTGACGGTCTCACTCAAGCCCGGGAAAGCGTCTTTTTTTTTTTTTTATTGTGCTAAGTATTGACTGCACACAATCAACTTAAGCAGTCTTGGTGTGACTGCCCCATACTGATAGCTTTTCCTCTCTCTGGTATAGAAGTACTCAAATCTGGGGACACACATTACACTTTTTGTTTATGTGTCCTAGATATTAACTTTTAGCTACCTGGCATAGTCTGTACGGACCATTACATGATTTGATTGTCCCCATGTAACGCACTTCTTCTTCGTTAGCCTTGAGGAAATGTAGTGCCGACATCGAGACATACTCAATACACGTGTTAGATATTGATCGCACACACCAATGCAAGCGGTGATCCTCATAATTAGTGGAACAGTTATTATCTTCAATATTATGGTCATCGTGAGCTCAGTTCTTTGTTGCTCTGTCTTCACTTTTGGGCAATTTGGAGGTAACTATGTCTTATGAATGAGGAATAGTAAGTCTACCATACAATGTAATCATTTCATCGATCACTTGCCCAAACAGTTACATTTTGAATATCATTTTGCCCTGTCTTCTTATGTGCAAAAGCAATTTTTAAAAAAAAATGAAAAATGGAGATGGGGCAATAGAGAAGTGACCTCACGACATGCAGCCCAGAGCCGGACTTGAGCATCGACTGGACTCTTTCTTTTATGTCCCTGTCTCGAAATGTTCACTACCATTTTGATTACACAAGCTGTTACGAGATAACCACCCACAGGAGATTGAAAGAACTAAAGAGAACGCAACGCCTCCATTATGGAATTTTATAACACCTCGCCATTGGATAATTTGGTTCTTCATTGACGTGGATCTTAACATTCACATAATAATTTTTTCTCTGCTAGTAGAATAATGGTCTCAGTGTTTCAGAGCCAGTGTAAGTGCTTACTTGACATCGTTGACATTGTGCTCTTTCCTATTTCTTGTGATTGAGACTTTATAATAATTATGAGACGCCTGTTTTTGAAACTTCACAAGTTTGGAAGGATGTTTGCATTGAGGGATTCCTCGTGGAAATATGAACTTTTTTATCACCTTGATTTGGCTGGATTTTCAGTGGATGGCTTGGATTTTCTGACTGTGAATTGAAGATAATATAACAATTATTTATATTCATAGTCCATTTTTATCATCATGCAGTTGTTACTATCGTATTTGGATGAGAACTGAAAGCGGATGTCAAGGAAGGTCTAATCAATGTGAAAAAAAAAAAAAGTTTTCAGAGTTTTGATAACCGTCGAAATTCTCTGGATTTTATTTTAAATGTCCCCATCAATGTCTTCGCTCCTCGCTATTTCCACTCTGTAGGTTATAGACCAGTGTGCTCTCTTGTGCTTGGTTTTGAGGCCAGTACAGTTTGACAAGTATCCGTCCTACGTCACATTATCTCAAGTCATTCTATCTAGGAAATCCTGTCATCTGTGTAGATTCCATCCCAGAACCTGAGCCTGTTTAATGGCACCACATCTTGATTCTCTTAAGGTGGAATATTATTATCAATGGAACCTCACAAAAAACAGAATCATCGACTGCCTAGTAGTCTAGACTATTCAGTTCAGTCTTGATTCTTTGTGTGTCAGTCTCCATCTTTCCAGATAATTCTTCCACTACCTGACACAGTACTGAAATCAATGGCGTTTACTTGCTGATAGCGGCCAGACATTCATAGTGCAAGTCATTCTCTCCAAAATATCGGTGGTCTGCCCTTGGCCTTAGTTTTTCTTAAGCCTTTCAGACCTTGGAAAGTTGGATAATCTCGATTTTAAATGGTTGCCTGTTTTTTTTTTTTTTATGGTGAAAATATTTGTGGATAGAAATTTGGAATTTGGACATTTTTCCTGGACAGCGGCACTCCGCCTACATTTCATTGGTTTTTAACCGCCTTAGCGTGCGTAGCGTACAACGGAACCTCCGAAATATAGTAGCCCTTATTTGAGATGACTAAACATCGGACCTTCCTATCTAGAGGAATCCAAGGGACAGTTATCACTGGAAACATACAGGATTCTGTCTTCGTATCTTTCCATCCCCCAGTGGATGGGCTGGCGAGGTTGTTTTGTTTTTTTTCATCATGGAGCAGACGCCAAACCACAAGGCCACGGCGACCCCCCCTCCCTCCCCCATTTTGCCCGTTGGCGTTTGTTTCCTGTGGATCCCTTTATATGGCCGATCTCAGGGCGACTCTTCTTGGACCATTGAATGCCTGTTAGCCCTTAGTTTTCAATATGGTGTCTGTGATTCGTATGTATCTTTTCAGCTGATTGATCATCAGGACACATATGCATTCGTTTTGTTGATCATCACAGCATTGGATTTTGTCCTGACCTACGGCTAAATAGCCTACGTTTGCACACCTAGAGAAAATTGTATTTTCACTTAATGAAAGTTGCAATATTCTGGAGCTTTAATAGTTTGAACTGATTTGCCAGACCTTGCTTTGTTTGTCTGTGTTTTTGTTGGTTTTGCAACCAAAAGATGAAATATGAACTCGCTATAGATGACTAATCCCACTGAAAAACAACAGCTGTCAACAACAAGCACAAACGAGCAAACAAACCAGACAAACAAACAAACAAAATTGTCTCGTCTTATGGTTTATATCGCTGAGTCAGATATGAGTTTTGCTGAATATGGATTTACTCGAGAATTAGTGTTGTTTTGGGTGGGTGGGGGGGGGGGGGGTACTTATACAGCTAGCTTATTAACGACGACATTTTTCGTGGCTGGTGCTACACAGATAATATTTTGTCTATATATCTATTACCTATCCTCGTTATCTTGCTGTACTTAGCCTTTTTTGTTGTTATTGTTTCCTGTTATTTGCCGGTCGTCTATGTTTGCGATATTGTTATTGAGCGTCTACTGTATTGGGAGAATGTATAAAATTCAGACAACTCCTTCCCCGTTTCTTTTTTTGTTTGTTTGTTTGTTTGTTTTTTTTTTTTTTTTGTTTCTTTCTTTTTCTCTCTTTTTTTTTTTTTTTTTTGTTTTGTTTAGTTTTATTTTGTTTCCTTTGTTTGTTTCTTTTTTTTTTTTTTTTCTTTTTTTTTTCTTTTTCAATGTAGACATACGATAAGGTGAAATAAAACGATAGATAAGATAATATTATGATAAATTTTATTTGTCTCCAAAGGGAAATCCCATGGACAGTTGATGAAACATGCTATGTCTATAAGAAACATCCACACTTACATGCAGACAAAAATATGACGAATAACATCAGAACAAGACAGACTGTTCAAATATTGTCTCAGCTTGAAACCTGACTTAATATGAAGGGTCATATTATGTGAACGAAACGGGAACGCCAGTAGGATCGAAAACTTCATAGATTGATAGAAGACACTCGCCATAAGATGGGCCATGTGTGCATTCTTACGTGCTATTTCTTTCTCTCTCTCTCTCTCTCCCACACCCCTCCTCCTGCTTGAACTGTCTCTCTTCCCTATAATATTTTACTTTCTTTCTATCTCTCATACATCTCATACATAATAACATCTCTCTTTCTTTGAGAATATTTATACTACTTGTGCCTTTTAGTGTGTTTCTTGAAAGGAGAGAGAAAAGACATCCAAAGCCATAGGACAGATCAAATTCTGACCAAATACTTTGCTTACGTTCTAAACGCAACGGTTCTTTGATTCAGTTCCGCGATTTTCATTTATTTTGTGTATGAATGCAACTCTGAAAGGCAGTCACTGTTCATGTTATTGTATACGAGAGTGATTATTATACCTAAATTATATTGTGGTACCTTGCACAGAGCAAAGTCATTTGTAAAGCGTTCTGACCAGCTGTATATTCAACTGAGGTATAGTTTTATCAGTGGTGTCTTTATTGTTATCAGCACTACTTTCGCAGTATTTATTGAGATTGTTTTTGATATTTTAATAATAATTCCTGATTGACATCATTTAATCCTTGTAGAATCATGTTTTGTTATTTATAATTAATGAGATCATCACCACTGTCATTCGTTATGCTTTTTCTGCTTTGTCTTGCTCTTGTTATTTCTCTGTTATCGATCTGCTTCTTCATGGCCATTTTCATCTTCTTTTCTTCTCTTGTTCTTCGTCTTTTTCTTCGTTTTTACCTCCCCCCCCCCCCCTTTTTTAAAATATTGTTTTAGTTCTTGTTCTTACCCTTCTTTTTCTTCTTTATCTTCTCTTCTTCTTTTTTTGGACCTTTTGTTTTTTCTTCATCATCTCATCGCAGAACCATAGTCAGCCTAACTATCTCGTGTCTCCTCCTTTGTCTATTCTCCAGCTTGTGTCTGTGCGACTGAACGAGACAGTAGGCGAGGATGAGCGTAGATTCGAGCTCTGGTTCCTGGGCGACTCGGCAGTAGAGAAGGTCACACTCCAGGCCCGGTCTGTGGCTAGCAAGCAGGCCTGGGCCAGGGACATCCGGGAGGCCTTGCACAAACTAGGTCAGTGCCTGTCACCAACTAGCTCACTGTTTGTCACAAACTAGCTGAGTCTTTGTCACAAGCCAGGTCACTCTTTGTCACAAACTAAATCGGTGCCTGTCACAAACTATGCCACAGTCAGTTTTTGTCATGAGCCAGACCAGTCTTTGTCACGAACTGGGTTGGTCTTTGTCACGAACTAGATCAGTGCGTGTCACGAGCTAGGTCAGTCTTTGTCGCAAACTGGCTTGAAGAGAAAGTCTTGCCGTAAGCGGCACACAATCATTTCTGCTGCCTCAACCCCATTTTCTTCAATTTGAAGCTCTTTCCTCTGCATCAAACAGTTTAAGTGCTCGTCGCGAACGAGGTCGGAATTTTTCACATATTAATTAAGTCCGAACTTACCAGAGTCAAGTCACTTCTGTTACCAGGTCAACTGTTGCCACAAACTCTGTCACTTTTCATTCCAAACTAAGTCAATTTTTCTCACACGAGCACGGTCAGTGTTGTCGTAAACTAGGTCAGGGCTTGTCTCAGACTAGCTTTATGCTTGCCACAAACTAGATCATTGCTATGTAATTTTAGGACTAGCTTACTGTTATGGCATAATTGTTATTTCATGTTTAAGATTGTCTTATAAATGAAGAATATGGCATTTAAACATTTTGTTATGTGATTATATGTTCAAAGGCGTATCTGAGCCAGATATAATGCCTGAGAAGACCTCCGAGGGACCAGAGGACGACCAGACCTCGCCAGCAGCGGCCACAGCAGCAACTACCGGCCAAGAGGGAGGGGCGGAGCTTGAGGAGGGCGGACAGGAGGCTGACAGGACTGGTGAGAACTGGAAATGTCTGTGAATGCATGTGGTGTATGACGACACTGTTAGGTAGAAAAAAAAAAAAGAGGCGGGGCTTGAGGAAGGCGGACAGAAAACTGACAGGACTGGTGAGGACTGAGAGTGTGCTTTAGGATGTGGGTTAGGGTTTGTGTTATGTTGTGTTAGTATCAAATGGAACTAATGCACGGAGGACGGAGTTGGAAGGGGGTGGTCAAGGAATTGACAGAGCTGGCGAGAACTAGGTGTCTGTGAGTTCGTGTCTGTGTGTCTGGCAGTGTGAAATAGAAGGAAAGGGCAGGATCTGGGGAGGTCAGGTTAGGATCTGAGGAGGACTAAACTTGAGGAGGGCAGAACTTGAGGAAGGCAAAACTTGAGGTCAGATCTTGAGGGGATAGGGGGGCTTGGGGGGGGGGGGGCAGAACTTGAGGAGGACAAAGCGTTAGGAGAGCAGCTTAAGGATGACGAAATGTGAAGAGGACAGAATTTGAGGATGACAAATCTTGAGGAGGGCAAATTTGAGGAGTGCGGTGCTTGAGGAAAGCAGAATTGAAGGCAGAACTTGAGGTGGGCAGACAGATGTTTGACAGAGCTATCCAAAGCTGTCAGTGTCTAAAAATCTACTTCTGTTGTCTCTGTATGAGCTACGAAATGGGATGGAATTTCAAGAGGACAAAGATAAAAAGGTTTGCTGAAATTGAGGATTGACAGGACTGATGTAATGTAATAAGTGATCTGTGTTTAACTTAGTGTCGTTATAATAATTTGGTTTATCATTTTTTTGTTAAATCTTCGCTTGCCCACTTCTTTCCTCTAGGATCTCCAATCCTTCCTACTCCCTATCTCTCAACCTTTTTCTCCTAATGCACAGTGTTTGTCTGCCATACTCTGCCTGCCCTCCTTATACTCTGCCCTCCTCAAATTCTGTCCTCCTTAGCCCTAGAAGTGTCAAGGGACCGATATGGCCAGAGACTCATTAGTCATTCTAAGAGTTAATACAAGAATCTTCTTCAAGTAGCTGACAGTTGAGAGTAGAAGCATAATCTCATCTATAAGCACAAAATGCCCTTTTCTTATTCTTAAACATTGATATTGATGTCATAGGAGGGAGCTTGATATCCCGGGCAGTTTCTATTGACAGGGTTAAGTTCTGCCCTTCTCACATTCCGCCTTCCTCAAACTTCACTCTCCTTTTCTATCCTCCTCCAGTTCTGCCCTCTGTAAGCTCCAACCTCTTCAAATTCTGTTCTCCTCAAGCTCCATCCTCTTCAGCTTCTATCATCCTAAAGTTCTGCCCTCCTTACACTCTGCCCTCCTAAAGTTCTGCCCTCCTTACACACTGCCCTCCTTACACACTGCCCTCCTTACACTCTGTCCTCCTAAAGTTCTGCCCTCCTTACACACTGCCCTCCTAAAGTTCTGCCCTCCTTACACTCTGTCCTCCTAAAGTTCTGCCCTCCTTACACACTGCCCTCCTAAAGTTCTGCCCTCCATACACACAGCCCTCCTTACACACTGCCCTCCTTACACTCTGCCCTCCTAAAGTTCTGCGCTCCTTACGCTCTGCCCTCCTCAAGTTCTGCTTTCCTCACATTCTGCCTTTCTGAAACTCTCTTCTTCTCTTTGCCTTTAATTACAGTGAGTTGTTGTTTGTGTTCTAGATAAAGTTTTCCTTTTTTGTGCAAGCATCAAAAGCACAACCTTTCAGTATACTTGAAAAGCAAACAAATGAAGAACAGAAAAAAAAAGCCCTTCGCAAGAATGATGATATATAGCACAACATTATCTTTCACAATTGTTATCACTATCAGCCTTTGTCATTGTCCTGTTATTATGTTCTGCCTGTCAGGGCTAAGACATGTTCATAATTATTTACTCTATATGATCCTGGTTGTTTATACTTCTAGATGGCCTGAGTGAGGAGCCAGAGGCCACCCCTTCCCAAGGTCAGGAGGAAGAGGTCAAGGTCACCAAGCCATTCATCAAGAACGAGCTGAAGAAAGTTGTCTGTCAAGGTAGGCCAGATGTGATGTGACGTGGCATATCTCTGTGTGTGAAACAGGCTGATTGTACGATAGATTTGTGTGTCCCAGGGAGTCTGTGTAGGATAAGTTTCTGTAGAAACTAAATGTCTCTAAGACAAATCAGAATTCATCTCTGTATGTAGTATAGCACAATTTATATGTGAGCTAGGTCTCTTGTATGATATGTCTCGCAGCCAGTCAAAATGAGACATATGTCGAATTTCACCATATGGGCTTTTGGTATCATGTGAAATCTGATTTTATACCCTTGCAGGTGGAGAAAAAATTTTTGAGCTAGCTTTATTCTAGCCAGAGATATTGCAGTTTAAATAGACAAGGGGGGGATCTTCCAGAAATGAACAAGATTTTCGAGAAATTCAAACTTAAATGAATGGTCGAACGCATAAATCTACATAGCTTACCTCACAAACCCCGATTTTAATGAAAAAATATTTGTAAATCAGGGATTAGACCGATATTGTCTTGTTCAGAAATGAATGTACTTTCGATTTCTAAAAAAAAAAAAAAAATCAATATCTGACCCCTTCATCCCACTCAAAGCCCGATTTCTCGGATCTAGCCCAGGACTTATGTCTCATTTCGACTAGCTGCGAGACATATGTGTCTGTGTGTGAGAGAGTTTGTGTGGGAAAGGTCGTGTTTAATAAGTGGCTATGGGATGAGATATGTCTAGTGTAAGTCACTGTGGGAGAATGGGACATGTGAGTGAGTAAGCAATATATAATTGATTGATGTAAATGAGAGGTCTCTATGTTCTGATAGGATCCTGTGACTGGTGGAGACTTGATGGGATTGGTGTGGTTGTGGAAATGGTCCACATGTGATCAGATTGGTGTGAAGTGAATCACTATATGAATTGTTTCAGGGCAAAATGTGACAAACGCCATTTTTGACAATTTTGCGTTATACCCCTCAGTGCTGGAAATGATGATAGTGGTATATGGTAAGGACTTTCCATTTTAACAAACACGAGTCATCCTTCTCGAAAGTCATCAGATGATTCTAGTTCTTAATGATAAGTTACTAAAAAGTGACGGAGTATAAATTGTCATTTTTCTCTAAACAGCAGTTTTGGATATGTCTCATTTTGCCCTAAAACTCTTTATATGAACTAGAACACATGTGTATGATTGCATTCTGTACAAGATTGACTAGGATAATTCTCTCTGTACCATAGGACCTGTCCTGTATTTAGTGATGAACCATGTGAGTGGGTAAACTTATGAGATCTGGGTGTGGATGGGATCTGTGTAGAGTAAACTTGAGTAAACTTCTAGCTCATAAAATCTGTGTATCGATGGTTTCTATGAGTCGAATAAGTCTCTTACTGAGAAATAGGTACCTTCTTGTATGAAGATCCTTGTGTAAATGGTGTACTTGTAAAATAGATATCTGGGGCAAATAGAGCATTTGTGGACTACATCTCAGAATAGAAATTTTGTGCGCACCTTAAGTCATTCCCTGTGCTATGCAATAATTGTGAATGGTTCTGAGTGACCTGTTAGCTCATGACAGTTATGAAAGTATAGAGAACATGGCTTACCATATTCTCGTGAAAATATCCCTGTGTATCACATCTCCAGTTTTAGCGTGGGTGAGACATTCACACACAAAGTGCAGTGATAGTGGAAACAAAATCAGAAGTTGCATAACGTTGAGTTATTCCCCTTGAGTAAGGCACTGTGGTCAGGCTACTCGGCATGGTCACTGCCTCTTCACTTAGAAGAATGAGTTTGAATTGTGGTCATCTGTTGAGTTGAAGTTTCTAGAGGTGCACTGACCATGTCATTAGCTCAATGTGTGGTGTGGTGTGTGTGTGTGTGTGTGTGTGTGTGTGTGTGTGTGTGTGTGTGTGTGTGTGTTTGGTTGGAGGGGGGGGGGGGGAGGCGTCGTGTTTTTAATAGAGAAGTCGGGTACCTTTTTTTTTTTCACTCGTGATGAGCAAATTCTAGAGATTTCCCAGGGAGGCTACCTTGTAAACTTTGAAAACCGTTATAGTAGAGAATACCATCTCAGTGAAACAGAAAGGGGCACAGAGTAGCAGTAAGACCCAAGGTGACTGGTGAAAAAAAATTCAGGCTTTTATGCGAGAAACAAAGAACGGTGATGAACCCTGGACTGCTTATTTGCACTGGGAGTTTGGGAAGGGAAACTACTCTGTCAAATTAATGCCGGCGTTTGAAATTTTCACAGTTATTGTTCGTACTTGTTGTCAGTTCTAGCCGTTGTTTTCACTGAGGTCTGCATTGGCTGTTCGTTTTAATCACATCGCTATGTCTTCATGGAAACATTGTTTATATGTGTATATTTATGCTGTTCTTTCAGTTGTTCAGATCTTTTTAAATTGGTTCCCCAAATGGATGTCAGGTTAAAACCCACGCTTGAATGTCATTTAAGTTTAATCGAGGATCAGTTTTTACGAGCTGTCATGCATAATTAAACTAGGAATAATTGTTGATTTTTAGCCAAGCATGGACATTAAAGATAGTTAATTCTCTGAATGAATCAGTGCTGTCATTCCTTGTCCTAACTCCTGTGTTCTCAGTCCTACAAACTCGCCCCCCCCCCCACACACAGACACATCCACACACACTCTCCTTGTGTCTCCCTGCCCACATCAGCCCTGTGTCAGTCCCGTGTCAGTCCCTACTTGAACATTACAAGGTGCCAGAGATCAACATGTACTGTGTCAGTTTGGGCTGCTCTGATTGAGTATGAGGTGGTTTAGTTAAGTGTTTGGGAGAAAGTTTGTGTGGATGAGAACTTTGGTCATACTTGGCGGTCTCACCTTATACATAGTACTTAAGCATCCAGCAAAAGTGCAACTCTCACACATTCCGTATCTGCAGTTTTTCTTAGATTCCTCCCTCCCCTACCGTTCCCTCTCCTCTTCTTTCTCTTCTCTGTGTGGTCCCACTACCTCTTCTCCTTCCCTCTCTTCTGTATCTGTCTCATTCTCTTTCTCTAGCATAGAACATTCTCTCCCTCCCTTTAACAACAACAACAACAACAACAACAACAACAACAATTTTTCTCTCTGTGTTGCTCTGTTCATTCTTTTTTTTTTTCCCTCTCTCATTCTCTGCCTGTCATTTCTCTATCTTTGTCTCACTTAGCGATGTGGCAATTACTTCACTTGACAGATTTTCACTTGACAAATAGCAACCCTCTCTCTGGATAAACTTTCACCAAGGAGATTCATCTCGTCCCTATAAACGACAGACCTGCTGTTTTTGTTCCCTGTTTTTGCAGTCTCAGGGATAAGTCCTGGTAATTATGTTCGTAGTTTTTGAAGCAGTTGTGCACTCAGTTGCATTTGTTTACTTTATCCAAGTCGTTCCACTCGAAGTGTTATCTGCAGTAAATCTCACCATCTTTACACTGTCAGTTTGTGCATAGCCTTTCTCCACAGCCACCGTTTTTCAGATCACATTTGTTGTTGATGATGATGAGTGTGTATAAGATAAGATAAGATAAGATAAGATATAATAAAATACGATGAGATAACTTTATTTTCTAAAATGAAACCATGCTATGCTTACATAAGATGGTAGATGTGCCGTTAATAATGGTAATGATACTCATAATATTATTATTAGTGCGCACATGTATATGTTTTTTGGCTGTTTGTATGGAAGAAACATAGACCCAATGCTGTGACTGAAAAAAAAAATATATATATATATCAGGAAGTGAATGTCAGTGTCAGTTGGCACATATAAATAATAATGCAGGTTGAAAATAATTTTTCAACTTCAACCACAGTTCATGCAGTGAATGTCATGTACACAGTACAAGCATTCTATTTTCTTTTCATGTAAATATGTGGCTACTGAACGTGTGGATTACTTGTTTTTATGCTACTCTTTTAATGGGTGATCTAGCTGTATCCCTGTATGTCAAGTGTGTAGCCAGCTCTATCTCTTTCAGATTGGAAAACTGTCCTAACTTTGCTTTCATCCGCCTTCTCTGGGGATCTGTTAGGATGACTACAAATACTATAATAATATCATTGTTATTATGTATTTTTTGTTGGTTATGAGATTGACATACATGACAAATAGGAAATCATACTATCCTTATTATTACGATAGAGAAAGTTGTAAAACGTTACGCATGATTGTAACTGCAGGACAGGAATGTGAGTATAACCTAAGACTGACATGACTTGAGGGTTGGTAGTGGATAGAAGCATTGTATTGTGCTATTACGGGGACACCCATGAAAATACGGTTTTATTGAACGTTATTGATTAATACATATGGACATGACTCTACCCATATGTCTTTCGATTCAGCCCACTACGTCGTCACATAACTAAATTGTTCTAATAAAACAGTTTTATGTACTTAGTACATTTTAAAATTAAATATTTTGAACATCAGTGAGTCAGGTGTTGCATATCAAGACCCTGTCGTGTTTCAGAATACAGTAGCAGATACACGTGTACATCACTATAGGTGCTACCATTGTGTGTCAGGTAAATGCCAGTCTTCGTTAACACGGGAGAGAATGGAGTTGTATGTTGCGTGTTCTTATGAATGATACTACCACATTCTTAGCGTGAGAGATGGAGGTGGGAATATCTTTGCCTGTGTTTATGAGGGACAGCTTTATAGCTGTGTGATAGATAAGTAATTATAATATTATGATGCTCATCATTATCAACGGCATCCCATATCCCGGAGACTTAGAGCACTGACCTATAACATGTTGTGTTGTTGTAAAGATACCACATATAAGGACCATTGACTGTATGGGCAATGTGGTAGTAATACCACAGTGAGTATATTATGCCCTTACATTGTAGCAGTATTACTACAATGAATGCAATACACTGAAATAATAATAATACCACAGGAGTTGAAGTTCATTGTAGCAGTATTACTAATACAGTAAGTGCAGAGCATTGTAATAGCAATAATACAGTAGATGTGACACATTGTAACAGCAATGCCACAGTATAGTATTTACCCACATCAGTCCAGGGCAGCAAGACCCAGCAGATCAGTACAGGTGAGGCAATAACATTCAGGTGTTCAGCACTACTCACTCAGGTACCAACCAGCAATAGTAACCAATGACCACTGGTAGGTGTTCACTCCCTCAGAGCTAATACAAAACAGCTGTCCATTGATACTTGTGGACTACCTACCTAATGGACAGGCCTAGATCTTCCCTTACACCTAACTCTAACCAATAATAATAATTCACCGTGTGTGTATCATGCTGAGCTAGTTTCCCTCTCTTTCCCTAGTGTCTCAGACTGTTTGACATGCATTATGAATCTTCTCTCCCTCAACAAACCCACCTCCCCTCCCCCCCCCCTCTTTTTTCTACTCTTCAATCTTCAATTTCTTTTGCCCATTATTTCTCTCTCTCTCTCTCTCTCTCTCTCTCAATCTCTCTCCCTCTTTCACACACACATACATAGGCGCGCGCTCTTGCCTCGCTTTCTCTCCATCTCTCGCTCTGTCAGTGTCTGTCTGTTTGCCTGTTGGTCTGTCTATCTATTTCTCTGTCTGAATGCTGGTCGATGTGTCTGATCATCTGTCTGTCTCTCTCATGTGTGCCATTCATTTTGCGTTATGTCTTTTTGTCCGATGTTAAACCATGGGACCTCATGTGACAGCAACTTCATAGAAATGATGTCTGTCTGCTTCATATAGTATAACTATTCTTCTGAGTAGACAGAAAAGGATCATGACCAGTAACCTGCGCCTTTCTGTCTCTTATCTGTTCGTCGCAACAGCTCCTCATTCACGTTCAATTATAATTATAGAAAAAAACAAGAAGATGCCATGACGTAATGCCCGCTCTAGGCAAAACAAAAGTGTAAGGAAGCGTCCGCCCGAGCCCAAGCATGAGTAAGCGCGCTTATTGAAGAAACTACGGTAATGCGGCACGCTTCTGGCACCTGAGTTAGCCAGTTACCGCCCACGGGTTTATCCTTCCTTATCTTTAACGCTATCTTACTATCTTTTCCTTCCCTTTCCTCCCGCCTTGTCTTTATACATGTATTAACTTCTGGCCGTATTGCTCTTGCCTTTTACTTTTCACTATTCGGCATTTTAGAGAGGCTTTTAATTCAAGACCCTCACTCAGGTGCAAAATGTTATATCTATCAGTCTTTGTCTGTCTATGTGTCTG
Organism: Peronia verruculata; assembly: GCA_038406235.1. Taxonomy (NCBI): domain Eukaryota; kingdom Metazoa; phylum Mollusca; class Gastropoda; order Systellommatophora; family Onchidiidae; genus Peronia; species Peronia verruculata. Next base: position 19,326 of record JBCAUA010148042.1, read on the forward strand.
CTCTTCTGTGTGTGTATGTAAATGTATGTGTGTGTGCCTGTCTTCTTACAGCAATCTCCCACCTGGCCTGTCCGTTTTCTACTCTGTTTTTATGATCATTATTTTTTAAATTTCTCTTTTTTATAGAATACCGTGCTAGCCCCTCACCAATCTTCACCGTGGAACTTTTGTATTTAACGATCTCACGAATAATCCTGTCCCCATTTCCCTAGTCCTATCCTTAATTCAAGCCATTCCTCTATTGCCATTTGGTCCTCCAACCCCCTCCCCCCCCCTCCTCTTCCCTTACACACTTATGTCTAGAAAAACGTTTGATAATACGTAACATTATCAGTTCCGACTGCTCATAGCCAACTCAGAGGCAGAATCATTCCTCACCGTGTGCGTTCACTGTAATAATTATGAGCACCGAAGCCCCTCACCTTCAACGCCCCTGAACTTCGCGAGTCTTCCTCGGCAGTGTAGCCAAGAAAAAAGTAAGAAGGTTAGAAAGGTAGAAGACGCGTAGGGTGAGCGGTAAAGGGGAGAGAAACAGGTAAGCAGCTAAGCATCTCCCCCTCTTTCTCTGTGTGTGTCGTACTCACAGGCCGATACCCGCGGGTACAGTGAGTGATTGAGTGAGTGAGTTGGTGAGTGAGTGGGTGGTGGAAAGAATTTTTCCCCTCACCGCTTCAAACAAGTTTTTCATCTCGTGGAGATTTTCGTGAGTGGAGCCCAGGTACGTGTTAGCCCTTGTTATTGTTGTTGTTGTTATGATTACTGGTGAAGATGATCTGTGTTGTTCTGTGGCCTGAGTTCAGAGTGAGCAGAGTCTGACGAGCGGACCTTGGTTTTTCTTGTTGCATACATTGCGAGTGAACTGACAGGCTTGGAGTTTTTTAAAGAGAAATTTGAGTCACAGTTTGATCTGTAAGTACCGCTCTTTGATCTTTTTCCCATAACCTGAATTAAATATGCCAAAGTTACGAGTAGTGTGCTTGAAGACCACCTTTGTAATAATATTCTGCTAATGTTCGAGGCATACTCTGTGGACCATAATAATCTTTTTTATGTCTAAGAGAGTCAAAAGCGAATGTATGTTGTTAATGTTATTTTTAAAAAATCAAACATAGCTCTGTCATTACTTTCCGCACATGTCTATTTTAGGCAGCCACGATATAGAAAGATTCATTAATCTTGGTGGTGTGAATGTCTTTTGTATATTCACGTTATTTCGTGCTATGCCAGATTTTAGATATCGGGGGTCAAAAATGAGATGTGTTGATTATTTTCAATGATCAGTTTCTCATTTTTCTGTTTATATCGAATGAATCCATAGCTCTAGGTACTTTGGTGGCCCTATAAGTCTATTGCACAAACCTTGCATTTTATCGACGCAGTTTCTAGATGACATTCATGAGAAGATGAACAGTTATCGCTGATAAATTCCTCAGCGGTTGGATGTTGATAAATGGGTGTCGATATCGAATCACATCGCATCATTTCTCATGGTCATCTGTGGTCGTTTTTCAGTCATAAAGGTGGCTGTTGCTTTATTATTATTATTATTATTATTATTATTGCTGTACCTGAAATTCTCTCATGGTGATATCGACACTTTTCTCAATCTGCTATTGTTGCCCTTATATCACTTCAGTATCAAGTATCGGGCCCTATCAGTCCTTTTGACTTCTCTCGTGAATATTTAGTCTTTTGTTCTTCATTAAAACGGTTACCTGACCTAGAAACAGAAAAAAGGTTATCCATTCGAAACTTTTTGTTACACTATGAAAGCAGTTATATAGAAATGAAAGTCTATACCGTACTGAATTAAAAAGCAGGTCTTCAATAAATGTACTTATTTATTTATTTATTTTATTACTTTAGCACCCGTTTAAACTTCTTTCCTTTGTTCTATGATCTCGCCCATCATTCCTCCTGGTCAGGATGCCAATCTCACCTGAGCTCTCTACCTTTACCAGCAACACATTGCATCTTACGACTACTTGCTCGTAAAATTATCGTCACCTTTACTTTGCTGAATCCTTGGCACTCTTCCCGTTCAGGATAGAGCAGTCTGGCCTTAGTCACATAAATCTGCCTATATTTTGTGGGCATTCAGACATTTTTGGGTATCCTATGTCACATTTGTAGAAGTTAGAAAGTTAGTAGCGGGGCAGAGAAAGAAGGAACCACATAGAAGGGACAGTGTTAGGCCTACAGTCACTGTCAGACGGTCAGAGTTCGCTCAGTAGAAAATGGACACTCTACGCGCCTCTGTCTTTACATATTGAGCCTTTGCTTTCCAAGAGCTAAGGAAGTGCACGAGTCTGTGATATATATAGAGATGCTCTTGAACACATTGATACAATATCCACATGTATTTCAGTCTTCACTATTCCCGGATTAATTCTGAATAATTAGGAGTTCCCTTAGTCATTTGGTTTCTACAGCGTTTTGGCGGCATTTGAAAATGATCACTGCACATAATATGTAGGCTCTCTTGAAACATATAAAAATCCAAGATAAGGTAAGTTAGTCTTTATCGTTCACCCGAAAGCCAGGAATACTGACAGTCCCGTGGAAGGAATAGAGAGATCTATGCCTGCACATGCCAATGTAACTTCTGTAATCTTTGGCAAGCACAGAGTTGACTGCATTATTTCTACCAATGTTTTGTCCATAAAAGGATCTATTTATTCAGAGAATACGGACTGTCTTGATATAAAAATATTAACAAAATCTGAGCAATATACGTGGATATCTGTTTCTCCTGTTTTATTCTTTCGCCGTAAAGCTGCCAGGAGAATTTTGGCACCGACACCCCCGTCTTTGTGTGCTGATTACATACACATTCAGCTTATCTCTCTCTCTCTCTCTCTCTCTCTGTGTGTGTGTGTGTGTGTGTGTGTGTGTGTGTCTCTGACCGCCTACCTATCGCTTCACTCCCTGCCTGTCTGTATATCTCAGCTTCAGCTGATATCCCCCTTCGTTCACCTCGTCTATGTTTGTTGGTTTGTTGGGGAGGGGGGGGGGGGGGGGGGGGGGGGGGGGGGGGGGGGGGGGGGGGGGGGG
>JBCAUA010148262.1:0-22373 GCA_038406235.1 Peronia verruculata
GTTATTTGTTTTTCTTGAATTGTTTTGCTAGTTGCCGGTCTGACAGTTTTATTATATTTTTATAAAATGATGATGATTATGATGATTACCTTGACGAATAATCAAGTTGGTTCGAAAATTTGACTGACTAAATCAATTTCAATGACATCGAATTCTAAGCTTATTAAGTTACATTAATGCACCTGCTTATCTTCGACAAATCAGGTGTCAAAACTTTACGTCATCACTGAGACCGGATCTGTTATTGGGTTAAAGAGAATTAAGGAGAAGGGTTATTTAGTAGATCTGTAGTCTATATCTTGAAGTACTGAATGTATTTTGACATTCTAAACATTTTAGAAATTTAAACATTATATGTGCTGTGTGTGGTTCATGACTTATAATTAAATATTGTGAAAATCGGAAAATATTGAATAAATTCAAAATGTGTCTTCTGCCTGAAGATTTATTTAATTTCTGTGAATTATTTATGCCTTGTTTATTGTGTTATTCCTAAAGCTTAGATTTCCATGAGTATTTCGATACCAAATTCTTTGAAATCCGTTGGAAAATGATTCTTTAATGAATTTTTTAAAACGTATGGAAACTGAAAGTTTGCCCTTAATCAGAATGCGCAACTTTGCCCCCGAAGCCATTTTCATCCAGATTTATTCTCTAATTTAATCCTCTCCCCACAGAAAAAAAAAAAAATATTGAGCTTCATCTTTGCAACAACATTCCTATATCTGGGATTTTCAGTCTTCTTGGACTGATGGTGAAAACTTAATGCAAGGGTCAAAAACATTTTTTCTTACAAGAATGCAAGAAGTTGCTCCCGATCTTTTCATTTTGAAATGCTACTGCACTCATTTCATCTTGTAGAAAGTCATGCTTGTGATGTCCTGTCCAACACAGCTGATCAACTTGTTCATGACATTTACAACTATTTTAAGATGTCACCCAGCCGACAAAAGAGTCTTGTTGAATTTCAACATTTTGCTGAATGCGAACCACATAAAACCTTGAAACCATGCCAGACACGCTGGCTGTCGTTATCGCAATGTGTCAATCGCATCCTTAGCAATGGCTGGCTCTTGAGTTTTTCTTCACATATGAAGCCCATCAAGCAAAATGCAGCCATGTAGACAAGATTCTCAGCAATTTGAAGTCACCCTTCATAAAGGCTACATTATGTTGTAATTCACACGTTTTGCACTTTCCGACCTCGTTGGTCTGAACACACTGTCCCAGTGAGATGTCCCTGTCATCGGCTGCTACCAGAAATTCAACGTGTGGTGCGACTATTTTGTCAAAATGTTATGAAAAAAGTCCCAGCATTGGCCCAGCTGCAGTCTTTTGACCTCAGTGACGAAACCTTGTGGCTTGCTGTTGAGAATGTTTATACAGGTGTGCTATCTCATGAAACAGTGACCCCTCTCAAGCCGCATGAAAAAGAAAGCTTTCTGGCACGTTGTCGGGACTGGTACAGAGAGGCGGTGAAGTAAATACTCAGTCGTGTCGATGTATGCAGTCCAGTGACTGCAGTTCTGCAGGTTGTTGACCACAGATACATGCTGAGCAGCAAAGCGTCTCTTTCGCCAGCATCAATTCTTTGCAGAAATCTACTACGAATGCAGCATGAAACCAACCTTCAGGTGATTGACGCTCTGTGGAGGTCCTTTCTGATAGATGAAGAGATTGGGAGGAGAGGATGAGACACCACAATTATTCACGAATTTTGGAAGGGCATGAACGATATCACAGCTTACTCCACTTTGGCATTACTTATGCTGGAAGTTATGGCGCTTCCTAAAAGGACGGGGGCTGTGGAAAGAACATTCTCAAAAATAAACAACAAGACAAAACTTCGAAATAGACTGTTTGTAAGAACAACTGAGGCAATCGTCAAAGTATCTGAAAATTTCCCTTCAAACTTTAAAGTTGATGCCTGTCTCATCCTGCTGCTTCGGAAAGCAAGGCGAGTGTACAAGGACAATTGTTCAGAAAACGGAAGAAATAATGTAGAAACCACGTGTTTTGGTGAATAGGCTGGGCATTCTACTTGAATTAATATCCTCGAGTATATTGTTGATTAATTGTGTGCAAAAGATGATATTTTTAAAATGATGACAGCATGGCTATATCACTGGCAATTGGACTTTGTGTATCAAAACTCTCTGAAATGCGATTAAAGAAAGTGAACTCGAGCCATGAATTTCTTCTCAAGAGAATGGAGCAGTAATGTATGTCTTCAGCACACAGACAAGAGCAGCACAGTGTAGGTAACTTTCCATTCTTTATAGTGAGAAATATGATAATATAGCAACTTAAGGCGTAAGGGAATGTAGCGGGAAAATCGCATGATAGTATGGGGAAAGGCATCAGTCCCGGGTGGCAACACTGCTCTTGTTGCAGACTTTTCCAGTTTCTATTTTAGGACTTTTTCTATGACCAAGACAGTCTGAAAAGTTAAGCTCTTGATCTCAAACACAAATTCAGTGCCTTCACTTTATGCAAAACGCCGAGCTACATATCTACTGACCCTTTTTCGCTCATAATGTAGTCCGTATTTCAAGAATAATTTTAGTGAAAGCAATGTAAAACTTTATTCTGCACAACTTCTGAACAACGCCTGAAGTTTGTTATGATTAGTGTCATCTCTTACATGTGATGACCAGATACTGACAAGAGGATGAGAGTTATCAGAAATCGCGATTCCCCGAGACTTTTCACAAACAAATCTTGTGGATAGTCATTTCCCAATTATAATAACAAGCTCTTTGTTGTTACCTACTTAAAAGCATGCCTAGAGTTACGCTCGCTTTAAAAAGTTTAGAATGATATCAAAAAGGCCACGTCATTGGCTACGCGGTAGTAACTCACACAGCCTTCAACCAAAAGAAAATTGCTTGCTCAGAAGGATGTCTCATTAGTCTTCAGAATAATCAGGAAAACCACCCGGGCGGTCCCTGCGAAAACGAATCACCCTCATTGCCTTGCATTTCAGAAAGATCTACATCTATGATGACAGTGTCTTGTGCCTTCATGGGTATAGTAAGTGTTGAAGTGATTAAGCTTAAATTTGTTCTTGTATAAATATGATGACATAATTTTGTCACGCCACTTTTCCCGAAAATATTCGATATTACAGAACTGAAATACCTCAACGAAACTATAAGCATGCAAATTCAAAAGTGTTAAATTGCCATTAATATCGTACTCCTGAGGAAAACAGACTTATATTTGATAATAATAATACATCCAAAAGATTTGTTTCTAACCGTCTGCACGAATTCAGACTAAAATATCATTCTAAACCCGTTCTCTCAATAGCGTGTAGTGCAACCTAAGGTTTGCCATAAAAAAAAACAATAATAATAATAATAGGTCACAGACTCCTTTCGAAAAAAAAAAATATCCTACAATGTTATTTGTTAACAAAATTTTAGCAATAAAGACGTGTCCAGTTTCTCATTTTCACTGTAGCAGGTTAAATGCTGCACACTTCACTCTACTTTTGCCATTATCGCTGTTATATTTATGTATCTTTCTATATTTTTGTCTTAGTTTAAAAAATGGCGAAAGCTGTTTGCTAGTTTAGACACTTGTTTTTACAATTTACGCCAATTTTGCAGCATATGTCACCAAATTTTGACAGCCCTGGAACAGATATTTCAAGAAGGCAGATGTTTGTTTCCTCGATTAGGCAGGAGAACAGCAGAACAGTGCGCTGAGTACTTTCATGTTTTCACCACCTATCATAAACCGTGGAGCGGCAAACAGAAAAACAACATGTCTTTAATCCGACACCGGTGAAAGAACAAAATAGTTTGTGGAATGAGGTATTTCGAGATAGGTCACATGACCGAACAATCTTCGCTCACATGCTATTTGTGTACATACTCTGTGCATGACAGTCACATCATGTAACAACCCAAGTGTGAGCAATGTTTCTTCAATATTGTGACCGATCTCGAAATATCTCATTTGCTGGCATGCTTATAAATGTTAGTATTATGAATCTGAACAAGTGGGTGAAACATTGTAAACCAACGCCAGCCTGAAAACTCATGGTACTCTGAAGTGGCCACTTCACCAAAACAAGCCTTCCCTCAGAGACTGAGTAAGCTTACTGAGAAGTCAAAAAAAAAAAAAAAAGCTTTTCTTTCGAACTCGTATAACTAATTTGATTGCAAATGCAAATGTCCAAATCTACCCCGGTGTTCCTCACTCTCCGTATTGCTATAAGCCAGCAGTGTTCTCTAGGAAAAGCATTAACCTTCACCATTCCCGCCCCTGCCCATTACCAATATTATCCGCTTAGTCACAATTTCTCAATAGCATTTAAAACCTAAAATAAGCAATAGAAAATGCTAGAACACCGGGATCCAAATACTATTTTTTATCAATGTGAGCATTCTCTTACCAACCGGTTGGTCGCGAGGTGGGGGGGGGGGGGGGGTGCGAAGCCTTGGACAAAGATAGTAGAATAAGATGATAGTACTCTGTGACGTCACACCATAGTAAGAGACGGGCAGGAGGGCGACTACACTCGTGAGGAACAAGCGCGGTAATCCGTACTGTGTGAACACTGAAGTTAATGGGAAAAAACGAAGAATGGATCTACGTTTCAGAGCATTATTTTTCACTTTTACTTCAGCAGACTTCAATGACAAGAAGAGAAAGCTTTCCTGGGTTGCACAGGGAAGAAAAAATGATGAAATATAGTTGTTTACTTGATATTTATTAGCTTCAGGCCCGATCCGGCAATACATTACTCGGACCCGTGGGACATGGTAATTCCTGTTGTATGCAATGCATAGGGAACTTGGAATTGCTTTGTTTATGATCCACTTTGATGTCCTGACCATAGCCTCTCTCAGTTAGTTTGCTTACAAACAATTAGGGAATTCTTGAATAAAAATTTTGTTTGCTTGTTTGCCTGTTTGTTTGCTTGTTTGTTTGTTTAATTTTGTTTGTTTGTTTGTTTGTTTTTTGTTAGATGTTTCTTTCCTTCTCCATCATAGAAAATAAAATGTAAATCAGACTGCCGATTGTAGGGTTAGAAGCTTTCTGATAAGGGGCCAGAAGTGCAAAAAAAAAACTTGGGAATCACTGGCTTAGACAATTCAGAGTGGTCATACTAATACTTCCAAAAGAAAGGATAGAGCCAACTCAGTGCTCTTCAAACAAAGACGTTTGGCACACAATGGGGATGAGGGACTCTCTCTTTGTTCTTGACATGGCTGTGACCTTTGCACTTCTGGGGTTCATCTACTTTTCATAACCTTTTATTGAAATTCAGTAAAACATATTTTTATCAGGCGTGTGTGAAAGAAGAATATGAAATGTTCCATGGATCGAATTTAGACATGGCGAGGTCTTAAACAATGAGAACGTGTGGAACAGGATGCTTATAATATACTATTCGTGAAATTGTCGATTCCCCCTTTCCCTACCTTCTAAACCCCTAACTACTGCCTCTCCGCCTATCCTTCTCCTCTCTCTCTCTCTCTCTCTCTCTCTCTCTCTCTCTCTCTCTGGACATTATATTCGGAATGGTACTGATTGTCAAAGGAAAAACAAAACCACATCTGTGAGTGAGAGAATGAAGATACTAGAAAAATGTGGACAGCTCGTAACATTGTACATCTCTCTTTTTCTTGTCACGTTTTTAACCTTCTGCCCAGTCACACCAGCAGATTGTCAATATTCTTTTGCTCTGCATTAGCCAAATGGAAACTGTATGATTATGTTGTGGTTTTTGAAAAAAAAATGTTGAAAATTCAACACAATATGGCATTTTGGTTCAACACTGCGACGACCACCAAAGTTCACAACATAAATTTTTTGACAGCCACGCCTCATAAACTTACATCTTTGTCTCGGTTAAGAGAAACACGTGTGAGCGTCAAATCGTCCCGAGTATACGACTTGCTCCATTATCCATCTGTTTCATTGCAGCTTGATGCTGTGTGAGCCTTGAAATAAAGGTTTGATTCTGGCTAAATATTATCAACATTATTACTATTATGTCATTAATTGATAGACAATTAAGACTTCAGGCCTGGTTCATTTTGCAAATGATTCCTCTCGAATTCCTCTCTCTCTCTCTCTCTTTCTCTCTCTCTCTTTCTCTCTCTCTCTCTCTCTGTGTGTGTGTGTGTGTGTGAAATAATATAAGCATATCTTTCCCTGTAACTGTGTTCTATAAATTATACAGAAAATTAGATCTAAGTTTTCCATATCTAGCTTATTTTGCAGTAGAAAAATGGTAATGGTATCTTGAAATATATATATTCCCTATACTAAACTTTTCACTGCAAAAATGAATGAGAGATCCGTGATGGGTCAATAGTCTGACATAGTATAGCAATATCGTGTCCTAAAGTGCTGTCTGCTCAGGTTAAAGTGACACCTTAAAATCCAACTTCTCATAACTCATTATGGTCCAGTAATCAAAATGAGACATGTCTGACACAGAGTCTTGGCTTTAGAATTCGAAAACAAAGTCCAGAAATGTGCTGCAAAGCAAATCATGAAAAGAGCTGCCATGTACATAATAAATTCCATGGAACACCATACCATTTTTTCCCCGTTGTCTTTAACTTGAAAATTGTGTCCAAACAACATTGCTGTTGTTCTACAGTTGTTATCACTTTGTAGATTATATTGTCTAAAAAGGCCGATTGAATCAACAACATTTATGTTATAAGAATGGTTTAGTAAAGTTTAGTTGGAACCATGACGTCGGAAAATAACATTTATAATGCAACTATAACGATCTGCTGTCATTTTCTGATCTTTCATTTTGACAGTCAGATTCATTACACAATATGCTATTTCACAACTTATCAACAAGAACATTAAGTTGCACCGATTTGCGTTTTTAACCAGACTATATCAATATGAGTTTTACTGATAACCGTGCCTTATGGCACGACTACCGTTTGAGTCTGTTAAAAGACTTCAACGCATTCCGTGGGCATGAACATCTTTTCGCTGCTATTGACCAAACGTTTTCCGCTTCGGCGCATTCAAGTGGAAATCTCAGGAGGAAGTCTATTCTCTCGGGACCAGCGGCTGCAGGCAAGGTTTGGGAAAGGCGCTGGTTCGATTCCACGAAGATGCACGATTCACTGAAACAGGGTCGAAGGGTGGAAATGGGAAAACTTTTATCGGACCAAGTCAGATAGTCGACAAACCAGCAGACAGACACGAAGGCCGGCAGGCACGCGGATAGGCAGATAAATTCAAAGACAAGAAAAAGACAAACAACAAACTCGAAAGGGGTGAAAAGAGTAGAACCTCTCCCCCTTCCCCCCCCCCCCCCAAAGGGGAAAAATCATATTCCAAAATACATGCATGTAATTGCTTTTGATGTTTGAACATCGACAAAGCGTATCGCTTTTCTTCATATTCGAAGTGACAATATTAGAAGTCCCCTGCATGTAGTTGGTGTCAATCTTATGATCAGGTGAAATAGTAGCGGGTTAATTTGAGGTTTTCGACTGGTCATTTCAAGAGTGATAATATGTCAGACAACTCACTCACAGAGCACCAAATCCAGGTGATAACAAGACAGGTTACTATTTATCAAGTTAAGAGAACATGCAATCACCATATCATGCACAAACCAGCTACCTCACTATCATCATCATCATCATAGAAGTTTGCCACTAGTTTGCCATAGTACTTCTCCACAGAGCACATTTCTTTAAAGGGTAATAAATTATGGGAAGCGGGTAAGCGAAACCATGTCACAAGCGGGTCCTGTTCTTGAGACGGTCGTGCCAGCATAATAATTCAGACATTTAATGTGTTTAACTGTGAAGTTTATGTAGGAATTAAATTTTATTTCCCACAGAAATCAGAGTTACGGTGGCATCTCAGAGTCCGATACGAATAAATCCCTTCTGTTTTCATCATCATATGATAAAAGAGCACTAGTGTGGGAACGGAAAGGATGTCGCAGGGAGAGTATAAACATAATAGGATATTACGAGAACAAAACAAGCAACAATTTATGGTCATGTTTGTTATCTGTGACCTTGAAACAGTTCACTTTAATGAGGATTGTCCTTGTCTTTTGTCTGTTACTCCTTTACCAGGCACAAGGGTTGTTGAAGAAACAGTGTCAAGAAGGAAACTCATTTTTCTTTTTGTCACTTGAAAAACTGATTATATATATATATTTTTTTTTCCTAAAATTATTACGATGTGAAGAAAACAGTTTCCTTATATGTGTACAATGACTGTGTGTGTATGTGTGTGTGTGTGTGTGTGTGTGTGTGTGTGTGTGTGTGTGTGTGTGTGTGTGTGGGTGTGTGTGGGTGTGCGTGCTTGCGCGCGCGTGCGAGAGCACATTTTTTTAAAATAATGTAACTTCAAACAAAAAGTTAAAAATCCCTCTCTTTACTGCTTGTTTAGCACCTTTGTGCCAAAGAAAAATAACAAAGCTGGTCAAAAACAATCCGTATTAATTAGTTCTTCGGTCGGTAAATGACGACAGATTTCCGCTCACACGCTGATATGTGTACGTGCTCTGCCCATATCAGACAACGCTTGACCAACGATGAGCAGTCAGACACACTTATGAACATAATTATGAACAGACGCATCTCTGAGGCATAATCACTTGTTATGTGATAGATTTCGAATTATCTCATTCTTCAACTCATGTCCAGCTTTGCATGTGGGGGCGATGAGTTATTACAGGGCAAGGTTGGATAGAATTAAGGCCATGTAGGCAACAGTATAGAAATTCACCTATTAATGTTATGATTTTTGCCTGAATAATTGTTGTCCCCATCGGCACGACAGATCTATCTAACTACCTTATTCTCTGTCTTCCACACCATATTTTATTTATTTTCCTCTCATTGCTGTTGCGTACTGAAACGTTCTTATGCAATAACATGCTTTGTAAATTCCAGTTTATTTTGTCTGTTTTATATGTATGTTTGTTAGCTGTGGCTTTTCAATTTTCACTTCTTTTAAAATCTACTATAACGTCATTGAAATTTTCAAAGTTGATTTCAATGGTCTTTTGAACCGCCATTTTGCTGTCCAGATAATGTCCTCCAAATAATAGTAATAGTGAATAGTGTTAATTATTTAATAGCAGGGGAAAACACCTAACTATTCCAGTGAAACAAAGACAAAAGGACAGACCAGAATAATTTATGAAGTCCACTTGACTCTCTTATATGATATACGCGCTACATCGTTTCAATGAGAGGAAATTCTCACATTGGAAAAATTACCCCAAAAAGCCAACAGGACTTGGAATAAGGAGATAGGATGGGTTATGGGAACAGCAGTTCTCCTTAGTCCTACAAAACATTCAGACCCCCCCCCCACCCCCTCCCCTATCCCACTCTATCCCCCAGCGCACTCTCAGGTCGGTAGCACCCTGAGTTTGAACTCAACAACATTAGCTAACTGTTTTTTCTTCAATAAATAATGTGCAATTTAAGAGCTTAGACACGATGATTTGCGAATTCTTCGTTAACTGCGCCCGTAGCGGTAGCTTTGGGCAAAGAAACATATCAGTATCACCCGCCTAAATAGATGCACATAAAGGTATGCTGGTGGAAACCAGCTGAAGATGATAGGACTGACAATTTCCTTTTCGCAGTCTTTCATCTATCCAGGAGATGAGGAATACCAATCAATCAGGCCAGATTTACTTTATAATGTTCGAAATCAGTTATTGCATTGTCTCCTTTCCCAAATCCCTCCTAATATACTCTCTCTCTCTCTCTCTCTTTCTCTCTCTCTCTCTCTCTCCATACATACACAGATACATATATACTTATGAAATTCTTTATTTCCAAAAACACAGGCAATAATGTGTTGGTACAATACAAAACACATAAACAAAATACATACATACATACATACATACATACATACATACATACGTACGTACATACATACATACATACATAGGCCTACATACATACATACATACATACATACATACATATATACACACACACACACACACACACACACACATACATACATACACACACACACACGTGTGAATTATAGAACTGGTGTGAGGGGCTATTACAATAGAGTTTTGATGATGCCATTTCTCTAACAGATAATGGTGCGAGGTACCGGTAACTGAAATATTTATACTGACAAAGTCGATCTTCGTCTTTGGAGAACAAATGAGCTAAAGTAGTAAACAGGCAGAAATTATTAAAGTTTGAAGAGAACAGCGGCATTCGTGACCACACGCTCCTTGCGGCTTACTCTACTTCTATCTTTAGTTGAGCAGATAGCTGAAGCCCATTGTACTCACTACTTTACTAGCGCGAAGCTGACTGAACTTGGCGCCAACGGTGATGAGCCTCCCAGCACAGCCTTTCTAATGTAAGGTTACTTTTGTTGGCTGTGCAGCATTTGTTACAACTTGTAACTTGCAGTACTCATTGTACTGCATTTGGGCCAAGTCTGCTCCTGCTGCTCTAGCGCCTGCTTTTCATGCTTGAATCGATTTATTATGTTTCAAGTGCACCATACACACATAAAGAGCAGTGTAAGTCTGATCAGTCCTTGTTTTCTGCGCTGTTCCCTTTGGGTCCCAAGCTCTTCCTCAAATTTTGACAAATAAATGGGGACAGAACTCCACCGAACGGTGTGTCCTCGTCATCCTTCAATATTGGGTATAATCGATGTTTGAAAGAACATTACATCACTGGCACAACAGTTCATCGGTATGAGTGTAATAATATATTAGCCATTTCCTTGTGGATAGTTGACTAAGGATGATGACTCGTTCCAAAGCCAAATTTATACTGTTGCATGAAAAGAAGAGGAAGAAGAAGAAGAGGACGATAGAAAAAGAAGAAGATGAAGAAGAAGAAGTCAAAGAGCCATGTCTTCTAACTGCAGCAAACTGGTTGATCTAGGGTAGAGTGGGACTAAAAGTAACAGGGGCAAGTTGTAACAAATGCTGCACAGCCAACAAAAGTAACCTTACACTAGAAAGGCTGTGCTGGGAGGCTCATCACCGTTGGCACTTCCTTACCGCCAAGTTCAATCAGCTTCGCGCTAGTAAATTTTGCTCAACTCAAGATATTGACCATCGTATGTAAAAAATTGCAATTTCACTATGTAAGTAATGTCTTACTAAGTAATTAAGATATGATCCTGTCCATACATAATACCCGGTCGGGGGCCATTTGTCTCTCATTTAAGGCAAGTTGTTGAATCTATAGTTTAACAATGTAGGAGCCATGCCGTTCTTCCATTTTGAATTGTGCATGGGACAAGTTGTAACAAAGAAACTGGGGTACGTTCTAAAACTGTTACAATTTGCCTCAATGACCTTGTAGTCAAATCAGCTTTCGATAATAGAATAATATAATTATGCCTATAAATGAACTTTAAAAAACGGTGAGTTGATTTAGCCTATTCTAGATCCTCGATGTAACTGTAGGTCTAGGTTTTATCTTAATCTAATCTAGAAATAAATATGTCTAGACCCTGACAATTTATGTTCTTATTGACAGACAGCAGAATTCCTTTCAAGGTCAATTTTCTTATTCTTTTTCACTACATTTTCCGCCACAGAAATATAGTTCGCAAAATCTCTGCATCATTAAGCACCACACCTACTGTCCCACTGGCTTTCAACACTCAGGTAGAAACCACTTCTTTCTACCATCACTGCACCAACGATTCATTGGGGCAGTCAGCTTATACATTCGTCTCATCAAGTGTTCCTGCCTTCTCTTGCAATCCAACACCAATTCGTACTGCCTCAATTCCAACTAAAACCCAAGATGCTTCGACCAGAGCCTGCTCCTCATGGGTACCTTTCAGTTCTGAAACTGTGCTGCCATTCCCCCGTAGTATTTCTAGAATGGCTACTAATAGTGACCGCAGGAAACGAAGCAGTAAATTTTTGACTGACAGTCCGGTAAACAGACCTTTGGAAACAGCAAACGGTGTGAGTGTAAAGACAAGAGCTAAGGGGGAAAAGTCTGAGGATAGAAACACAAGTGGCAAGGGCAAATCAGATGGAAAGAAGAAGGAAAGGAAAGAACCTTTTATAAAAAGGTGGCAATGTATTTCTCTTCTGATTCTGATATTATTCGAATAACAGATATTTGTATGGCAGCGATGAGGAAGAAGAGTGGATCCAATGTAGCTCTACGAGCTTGTGGGCCCTTGAAAAAGTATACCGATGTTGGTGCACTATTATGTGTGTCACGACTGTGATTCAGATTAAAGGAACAGTTTTAAGGCAATGTTGGTGCACTATTATGTGTGTCACGACTGTGATTCAGATTAAAGGAACAGTTTTAAGGCATTCCCTCAAGTTTAGAACTTTCTTGTTATGTTTTACTCCATTGTCACATTGTGCCCCACATACTGTTACACCTTGCCCCCTTGGTGGGGTAAAAAGTAACGTTTCCGATTTACAAAAATTGAACGTTTGTCAAATTGTATTAAAAATTTGACAAAACTGACTAATGACTTTTGAAGAAAGTTTTTTTTTTTTTTTTAATACCTGTTCTGTTCCCATAATGTTTGTGCCAATAGTGATGACACGAGGGCTTTTTTGTTACTTTTAGCCCCACCTTACCCTACGTATTATGTCTGAAATATCAAAAATGAGGATTAAAATGCAGCCCGAATCTCTTGATATCCAATGAAATTCTGTCAATATCAGAAAAAAAAAAAAAAAACTTTCTTCAAGACCTCTCCGAGATCAACTGTGGGCTTAGTGAGTTTCATGGCAGATGTGTGTATCAGTTCTCTCGCAGATTTAGAATCTCAATCCCATTCATAAAGTAGCTATGAAGAGTTCTAACTGACAAATCTCACCACATGAGATGCATGTCTGTCTAGAAGGTATGCAGCTGGGACTGAGTATCGAGGATATTTAATGGTGTACCTTGTGCCATCTTTGATCCTGCAAGAGATAACACATGTAACTCTATTTCATCAGACTAGGCTTATGTTGAAAGGGCGGAGATCCCACAATCGACTGTAGGACCAGCAAAGAACGAATTACAGCTCAACGGTATCAATTATAATTATTACAGATTTGCAGAATTTAAGCTTATTCAGTTATAATAAACTTCATGATGGTTTCGAAAAAAAAAAAAAAAATCCCAAGGTTGGGAATTATTCCTCCATGTACATAGGCTACTTACATCTCCTTGTATTATGACTCCACTTCAAACCTCCATTATTTTATCCTCGCTCACAAACTCCCATAGTTTTTATTAAATTCAAATTGACATAGTAGATCCTGCTGGTTAAGGGCTGCACAATTGAGCAACCCGTTATTAGAGTTACCTTTATAATACTTTAAATTTGTGGGATCAACCTGTACCCTAAAAAGATAAGACATAATGTAAAACCACCCCATGCATTAATAAAGGGCAGTCACTCTTAGATAAAAATGTGTTGCTTTCAAGGTATTGCGTGCACTTCACGCAGTCATGTAGATCTAGATCTATCTAGAGATCTAGCAGACGTTTAGTAGATCTAGAGCTATACACAGCATCATTGACAAACCAGATGCCCTTCATGTATTCTTTCAAGTATAACTCTCAGTGTTAAAAATTAATTTCATTTCACAAATTTTATGACCCTGTATGAGGATGATCCTCAGTAATGAAGATTGTTTTCTTCAGAACGTCTTCATTCCATTTTCTCCGCGTTAGATTTTGGCCTACATTGCGTTGTGCACGGCATAGATCTAGATCTCATTGTCAGAAGCAAGATTTAAACTGCAAGAGATACTTCAGTGTCTTCACATCTCCTTCCACTGTTTCGACAAGTCTGATCAATGATATAATGGGAAGAAAAGGTGGAAAGAAAGCCAAAACTGGTAGTTCAGATACCAGGAATGGCGCAGGGCCTGGGCCTGGTCAGAGACAGGGTCTCAAGAAAATGCAGTCTACATTGAAGGTACCATCCAGAATAAACCTCGTTGTGGTAGGAACAGGTGCACCAGGTTCATCACCATCTCTTCTTGTAACCACAGAGTACACAAGGTATATGAAAATACTGTTATTTATTCTTGTTTGGCCATTGCTATTCAGACCTGGGCACATCCGTTTTTTTTGTGGTCCCGAGGAATTGATACTGCATTCCAATTTTATTTATTACAGCATGGATATATGTCTATTTGCACGGACAAAGTGATGTCGATTAATTGCTGCTGTACATACGTGGTGTAAATGTAGCAGTATTGTAATGCCAGAAATCTAGCAGTAAAGTAATACCAGATTGTCTTTAAATGAAAAATTTATCACTTTATGATACCCCAGTCATACTTGCTCTGAAACCTTGGGACCACGATAAAACGGAAGAGCCCAGACCTGGATCTGCTTAATCTAAGAGTGTTACTTTGCTATCGAGACCGCTTCTGTTGCGGGTTCACTAAGTATCCCATTGGGGCCAGTTTTCACTGCATTAAGCACAGTGAGAGAAAGCAGACCAAATATAAACAAAAATATAGGAATTAAGGTAGAATTTTCAGTTACTTTGGGAGGATGCATTATTGATAGATCTAGACTCTAGATCCACAATGTTTTGTGGTCGGATTGAGCCAAAGCATTGGCCTACTTAGCCTCTGAGTGAACGGATTAGATCTGATGCCACCATAAGTATGGTAGGCTAATGTTTTAAGGCCTTGGTTGTTGTGTTATTGTTGAAAATTTACTTGAATTACACAGAGAAGACTCTTAAAGAATTTGAAAATGCTCTATTGGAAAACTGACTCTTTGCGCAGCATCTCCCAGGCTAGCCTAGAAAATGAAACAAGGGAAATCATGCATGCACAATCACACACACACAAAAAAAGATAAACACAAAAACACACCAGGTGGTGAAAACTGGTCTCTTGAGGACCCTAACCTAATCTTAAGCTGTAATCCTTACAGCGCGTTCACACCAGATGAGTCGTACAACCGACATCGCTCTAACGACTAAGAACGAGCAGTGTGTTCACACACAAAAAAAATCGGTTGTCTGAAGTCAACATGGACATGGAAACGAAGCTGTTGGTTTTGTTATGGCTAAAACGGAGAGCTGATAGAACATAAAATAAATTATACTTTACTAATTTTGATAAGCTGATTTCAAAAACGCAAAATATTTTTTCAATTTGATTAAATGTAAAATTTGATTAAAAGTCGCTTCCATATGTACGTGCGGAGGCCCTTTTAGATCTAGACATAGACCTATCTCATTCATTCCCCAATTTTCCTCCACACTTCACAGTGAATTCTGCATATTACACTCTTTTGATCAAATTTAAATTTAAGAAAAAAATATTGTCTTTATTATTGATGGAAAGCAAATTCTGCTCTGGTGTCTCCTTAATTCTTGGGCGCTGATTTCAAAGTTGTAATCAGAATAAGTCTACAACCCTTCCCTGATTCGGTATGGTCAGTTGAAAGTTTTCATAGTCCAGTCGTCCAGACCTGACGTGTCCTCAACGCGCCCCGAAACAATGCATTTCACTGAATCATGGGCTGACAGTCGGCGAAATTTTATTGCAGCGGTAAGGATGAAAAGTTGTTAGAACGACTTCGTCCGACAAAATAAGCTTGATGTGAGTTTTCAATAGCGATAGATGATAAGGAAAGATTTTGCACATTCTGTTGTTAGAGCGTTGTCGTTCTAACGATGTTGGTAGATCGACTTGTCTGGTGTGAACGCGCAGTTACAAAACAAGTGTTTCAAATTCAGCATATGATGAAAATGTGGTATCCAAATCCATGAGACACAATTGACTGTGACTGGGTGCTTACTGGAAGTGGGGGGGGGGATCTACACAAATAGCCTGGGGTCTGTGTGTTGTTATCTAACTATCTGACATTTGGATTCATTTGGTAAATAAGAGACAGAATGATTGCAATAGATTTGGAAGGTATCACTGCAAAATAATTTCAAGTTTTTTTATCAGTGCTATTGTTCTTTGCAGATATCTGTTTAATTGTGGTGAGGGAACCCAAAGACTTGCAGCTATGAGTAAAGGGTAAGTATTTTTTAATTTATGAATTGTTAATTTGGGTTTTAACCCCGTAACCCCGAGCGTGAACTGTGCATCACAGGGGCCTTACTTGACTATATAGTGAGTGCATGCTCTACATTGTTTTGTGTGTTGATGTCATAGCATGTTTTTTAATTCTATTCTTAACCGACCAGTGAGCTTAATACTTGGATATCATGTGCCCTAGACGTCATTCTAAAGATGACAGCCCCAACTTAAAGTGTTGATTGTTTGAGCTTGAATTTCATCATGAAAGGAAATGTACCTCAACTTCTCGTGATTCTGACAAGTGCCAGCACTTGCTCACTGCTAATGAGGTGATCAATCAGCTTGGTGATATCAGATGATGATGAGACTGATTTCACCGTAAAATATCCTGACAGTGACATAAAATCAGTGAGTGATACTGATAGTGAAAGTGATAGATCTAGATCTAGTTAGAATGATGAAGAAAGCAGAGATGTTCAAGATCGTAGATCTCTTACAATCGTGGGATAGGTGGGAGTGGCAACAGTCATGTAAATAGACCCACTGCCAATGGGGTTTCCTGGTGGTTTAGGATCTGATTGGACTGGAAATTTTATTCAGAAGGATTTAGAGTGCAGTTTGATGAAAACAGCACAGGTTCACATAACATGCCAGACAGCATAAGAAGACTCAACTGCCGTAAATTTTCTGAATATTTTTTTCCTGAATAGATCTTTCCTGAATTTTTCCCAAGCATTTTGGGAAAGTGTGGTTCTGCAAACAAATCGTCATGCTAAGTAGGTAGATTAATCAAACCCTACCAGCAATTATACTAGATAATTTTATCCTGCCCCAGTGGATGAATTCAAAGCCTTCACTGGGCTTAGAATTTATATGGAGTTTACGCTGATAAAACCATTATATGTGTCATACACTGGTCAAGTGATGGAAAACAGTTCACCGTAGGAACACCTCGGTTTCCGGCTGTCATGGAGAGAGACTGATTTTTTGCTTTGTGGACATTTCTTTACATAGTGGATGAACAAGATGAAACACTAGATAAAAGTATAAGATATATTTTTTCTTGGTGGATCTTTTACAAAAAAGTCAACGCTCTTTCAACCACACAAATTTCTTGCTCTTGACGAAGGATTGATCTCATGCAAAAATAGACTATCTATCAAGCGATATTTGAAAGATAAACCTGTGAAGTGGGGTTGGAAATCCTTCATGCTCTATGATGGTGAGACTGGTTATATCTGCAGTGCAGAAATTTACACCAGAAAGGAGACAATGGAGTACCAAGAACTTGGTGCATTGGGGAATGTTGTGCTTCTACTGAAAGGAGCCAGTGCTCAAAACACGGGTCATGTACTTGTGATAGACCATGTTTATAATTCAGTAACTCTTTTCAGTCATTTTGACAGTGTGCAAAAAATAATCCTGGCTGTTGGCAAAGCTATGGCTAATAGAAAGTTCTACCCAAAATATCATCAAAAGAAAAAGATGAAACTCTGGGATGAATCTGAATTTCTCATCACAGCTGTGGTATGGAATGACAGGAAACCCATCAACTTTTTATCAAATTGTCATGACCCCACTGGGAAAGAAACTGTCCAGCGAAGGAACAAGGATGGAACACAGGTGGAATTCTCTGTCCCAAAACTTTTCAGCGACTATAACAAATGCATGGGAGGACGTGATCTCGACAAACAAATGACATGGTTGCCCAGTTGTAGGTGTCACTACAGATGGTCCAGTCAGATTTTTATCATGTTCATTATATGAAATTTTTTCAGTTCTTATGTGTTTTTTCTGAGCTACACAAAATAGTAACAGAAACCTCTGTTTTCTCACTATGTCATGAAACAGTGTTCTGCACTTCGGGGCTCCTATCACTCAGCTCATGTTTGGAGAGAAAGGCATGTTGATGTTGACCAGCGTCTCTAAAATGTGGCCTTCACCACCCTGAATTCTCAACTGATACTGCAACAGGCCATAACTGTGTTGTCTGTTATCATAAATATGAACAATTCAAGGGGGTACACCCTAGAGTTGCATAAAAAGACATTGTATTAGAGAGGTCCAAGAGCTGTATTCATTGTGGCTCATGAAAAGCATCATTTTAGGCCTCTTAGAAATATTATACCATTTATGTGTCCTGTATATGCATGATGTCTTTGTGAATAACCTTATGAAGAGAATGATAGGATTTGGCTCAGGAGCCCAGGTGCAGGGTCATGTAAGGCTCAGGGGATCATAGGGTTAAAATAATTCATGACATAATGAACAAGTATAAGCAGTGTGACCAATTTTTTTATGCATAGTGGTTTGCTGCTGTTGACCCTGAAATGAATCTAGAGGATAATCCTACCAAATTATATAGGATTCTCCATCTTTCAGGTGGAGTCCTGCACACCCAGATTACACTATTTAAAAATAAAATCATTGATTTCTCACACTGTCACAAAACATGAAAATTGGAGAGAAAAATGCTAAAATATTTAATCTACGAATGTTATGTTTTTTAGTGTTTGTCATTTCTAATAAGTTTTCATTTTTTAACAAGGTTTTAACTATATATATATTATATATAACTGTTTCACTGGTACACTGATTTTGCATCGCTGGGCTTAGCATTAGGGGTACGATCAGTCTCAACCCCTTCTAACCCCCACCCACATTCAGTCCAGCCCACTATGAGTGAGCCAACTGGCATCCGTTTTATACTTACACACTGGCAATCAGAAGCATCTGCCATTATTCAGTTTTACTAATTGTTACATGAACAAGCAGTCTGCTGGGCTGTCATTGCTCAGTCATCTGCCAATCGTGAACATGCAGTGAATATCAGAGAAATTCTGCTAAGGGATGTGAAGTAATAGCCACTGGTTGGAACAATGGATCAAAGGGGGGAAAAGGGATGGGTTGATGAGCAGCTGACCATTGGAGTATTTGGATGTATGACTTATGTCGTCCCACACTCAATACCTTTTTTGGATGTTGTCATATTGTTATTAGCAGTGAAGTGGGTTAAAGATCATCATATGACACTGAACAGAATATTTCCACACTCTAGAGTATATAGTGGCAGTACTATTCAGCTCAGTTGCATATAGTTGTATTTTTTTTTTTTTACTACTAGTCACTAAGAGACATGAATTTCTCACTGTCTGTGTCACAAAGACAGTCACGATATGAAAAAAATAAGTCAGCCAGGGAATTTACTTTCATTCTTAATTATTCTGTTGAACAAAAGAGAGGTTCATAATCATATCTCTTACCTAGAGTCAGTGCTTCCCCGAATGTTTAATACCTAGTATTTAACTTATATTTGCTACAACCAAGTTATAATCTATGGTGAGCCATCTGCACTTTACATTTTATG
This sequence comes from Peronia verruculata, assembly GCA_038406235.1. NCBI lineage: Eukaryota > Metazoa > Mollusca > Gastropoda > Systellommatophora > Onchidiidae > Peronia > Peronia verruculata. The sequence goes on from JBCAUA010148262.1 coordinate 19,374, forward strand.
TATTCTGCTTTCACAATTGCTCTCACCAGATTGCGAGTTGCTGCCTATGCCAAAGTGGCTGGTCTGGAACACATTTTCATCACACACAAAAGCTGGGAAAATGTTGGTGGTCTTTTGGGTGAGTTTACAGATTCAATCCAGGTTTAAATACACTCTGTTGATTGGACTTAACTTATATTTGGCTTGCTTTTCACCTAGAATATCTTAGTACTGTTCTTTTTCATCGTTGCTGTAGATTGGATCATAACGAAAGTTGCAGTAGGAAAGAAAACTGGCATACAGTGGCTCCTGAACACACATCTGATGATCAGACTATGCAGAAAACTTGGTTTTGGTCTTGCATATATGTGATTTGCGCATACATCTAAGAGAAGTGAGTCTCAAAAGTGAAATCAAATGCCAGCATGATTCAATTATTCTTTATGGAGCAGCAGTGGAAAAAATTAAGTGATTTGTCCAGCTGGCTTGGAAGTATTATCGAAAAATCAGGAAGAACTGAAGCTGACAATCCACAACAGCAAAAGCCTGGATCTCTTTTTAGCAGCTATAGAAAGCACAGAAGGGAGGGAAAACCATAATCTTTAAGTTAAGATCAGTATCGCTGACATTGTAGCAGTATTACCATATAATTGTAAAATATATGTAACCATCAACATATGTTCAGAGGCATTTGTTATCACCCAGGTAATCTGCAGAAGACTCCACTTCTTCATCGGTTGTGGTCTGAGAAATATTTTCATGGTACAATGAGCAGAAACCATTGAAGAATGACAAGCTGAAAGACACCAACCAGGTTTATAAGGGAACTACATATATGTATTAGCAGTGCATTGGTATGTAAGGGAGATGCGTGTCCTGAGAGTGATTGGGGGGACGGCAGTGGTTCAATTGGTATGGTGTCTGCTAATGGAGGGGCTGGGATCGACTCGTGGATTCTGCATCAGGGGATGACAGGACACGAAGATCAAAAACCTGCATTTTTAAAAATTTTTTTTTTACAGTGACTCAACTGTCTCTGGCTTCCTGTGGGTAGGAAAGTCCGATGTCTAGCCTTCTCAGATAAGGGTGAATATATTTCGGAGGTCCTGTGTGTACATTACGCATGTTAAAGAACCCTTAGCAGTTCAAAATCAGTGGAAGAGTAGGCCTGAGTGCCGCTGTCCGGGCAAAATTTCCAAATTCCAAATTTCTACCCACAAAAATTCTCAGCAAAAATTGACAACTTCTAAAAGCCGAGATAATCCTGTCTCTTAGGATTGAAAGACTAAAGAAAAACAACTGGCAAAGGAAGATAATAGTGCTGGTCAAAACAATCACCAATAGGCTGAATTTGGCGAGCTTTTTTTTTTTTTTTCACATTATCACAAAGAAATTTTGTTCTTGGTTTTGTGAGTTTATTTGAAATGTATGTTTACGTATGTAGTATGTCTGTGCGTTTGTGTCTGTGTGTATCTGTGCATGTGTGTATCTGTGTGTGTGTGTGTGTGTGTGTGTGTGTGTGTGTGTGTGTGTGTGTGAGAGAGAGAGAGAGAGAGAGAGAGCACAATTTGCTGTGTATCATAATATTGCAGTTAGTAAAATATGCTATAGAAATTCAGATCATCCGATCTGTGTGTGTGTGTGTGTGAGAGAGAGAGAGAGAGAATACATTCCTGTGTTGATTGACTCTCATTACAAGTCCTGGAAAAACTCACACTGTTTCGTAGCCTGATTATAATAATCTTCTAGATCCACAACTAAGGATTTCTAGGTCAAAGAAGGAAATCTCGATCTAAAAATTCCTCCGTATTTTCTTTAAGCGGATTGCGGATGGGTTTGTTATCGCAGGAAGTTTAATTGGTGACTTAAGTATTTGGTTGGTTTTGGAACAATAAATGAGATTAGTTTATAATACAACAAAGCAGAGCTGAATGCCTGCTGAGCTCAGTCAAAGAAATAGGCAGACAAAGACAGACAGACAGATAGACAACAATGAGACAGACAGACAATTATACATTCAGACAGACAGGCAATTTGACATTCAGAGGCAACAGACAGACAGGCACAGATACAAATACAAGAGTAGAATTAGATATCGAAGACGGCAATTTGCAGGAAAGTCAGCTGCAATCTGGAGCTCAAACGAGAATTTTGCTAGGTCTGGTAGTTAAGGTGAAAAACACCTACTGCGTGTACAACGATAATTATTCTCTCTCCTTTTCTCTATCTTTTCTCTTGTTACTCTCTCTCTCTCTCTCTCTCTCTCTCTCTCTCTCTCTCTCTCTCTCTCTCTCTCTCTCTTTGTGACGATATCGGTTACTCTCCTCACAATACACACTTCTCATTTCTTACACAGCCAAATCTCGCAAGGAATGGGTTGACAAATAAGATGGCCTTTGTCAAGATCAGACATTCAGTGAAAATCAGGGATGGTAAGTGAAACGCCCTCGTAAACGGATCGGTTGTTGACAGAAGCAAAGATCAGTTGTACGGAATAACTGAGGGCTCTATGGTCTTAAGAATGCGGAGCTGTTTGTTTGTATTGGGATTTAACGGCACATCAGCACGATTACGGCTATATTGTGCGCAATTCCGTAAGTACGTTTCCACATCAAAAACTGGTCAAAGTAAATAGGCCTTTTATAGAATACAACACTTTACGGCCGATGCATATTGCAAGCTAGGAGAGGCATATCAAAATGTGTATATAATTCTACTGTTTCCACAATAGCAACGGCTAGCAAGGAATGGGGGCAATTTGCTATTTTATAATTACACTCAAGTGTCGCCAGCATCTTTCTATTTATTCTGTAATACAAGCATACATATAACAAACTATGTATAAATTATGGTATTATGATTGTGTTAGCACATATCACATTTATCATATTTTACAGAATAAATAGAGCGATGCTGTAGACACTTGACATGCTGATCTGATCTGAGAGTTGTGTGTGTGTGTGTGTGTGTGTGTGTGTGTGTGTGTGTGTGTGTGTGTGTGTGTGTGTGTGTGTGTGTGTG
>JBCAUA010148372.1:0-22371 GCA_038406235.1 Peronia verruculata
GAAGTTAAAGGCCGAAACATCTGATGAAAGAACCCACTCTTCCTCTGAAGACCGTCACCTGTCTCGCTCCACCTGAGTTTTCCTACCACTCTTTTTGTATTTTTTTTTAGTTTACGGTGCGGATGTGGTATGAACTACTGCAATGGCCAGTTCAGTTGCAAAAACTGGCGCTACAGTCTTAGTGATGCTGATGCATTGTTAAATCTGTCTTTATGCCACTACAAGGCGTTGCAATCTTTACGCCAACTGGTGTTACTGTTGAAAACTCAAGTTCGTTTTATTGGATTGTGCACACGTAGGCTTTCTTTTCTTTCAGTACCGATGTGTTACAAACAGTTATCCAGACTTATTTTCAGAACATAACCCTCTTTAATTATACTGATGCACTGTTGACAGGACAAATCATGGCTCTCGTTTCTTCATGGCACCCTTGCACTTTCAGAATTTCAATTTCAGTCCTACTGACACAAGACAGCCTATTTTATTTTGGTATTGATGAATTTTGATGGTCAACTATAAATCTTTCTTCACGGTATTGGTACTCACTCTCCGATATGATTGTGGTTTTTTTTTCTGGTACTAGTGGTCCTGTTTGACAAATTCATCCTCCAAACTTGATGGCACAGTGCAGCTCTGCTTTTGTTACTGATATCACGTCAAAATCTTGCCTTTGGTGACACGACGTCATCCTAGTTCTGTACTGTATTGATATCATCCTATCACTTCATCCTTCATTTCTGTTGCTCATATGGACATCCTGGCTTCTTTACTGCATGTTTTCTTGTCAAAAATCACCTGGCGGATCTTTATGACATAATACACTCAACTTTCATTATGGCTCTGTGGTACTGAAACTGAATTCGTTTCATTAGCACGCCTTAGCCTCACTTTCTCTACCTCACTGATGCACTGTTTGGAAGTCACCCTTATTTGTCCCACAATATATTTCTGTTTTCTTAACAACATCAGCTGCCATGTTCTTCAGCCTCAGTTGTGCTTTAGCACTATTTTATTCACATTGAAAATTCACTGCTCAAAACGGTATCCCTGACGGCACAAAGCCGCTAGCTTTGAGTATGTGACATAACAGTACTGCTGAAATTCAACCGTTCAATGACTCTTTCTTTACATTGACGATGCTTTGGCAAATGTTCACTCTTTTGTCTTACTGGCACATATATTCTGCTTCTTTCATAGAACTGACGCCTTATCAATAACACTAAAAGATATGTCTATACAGTACTACTTTGCTGAGAAAAAAAATTGCAGTCAACCTCCTTTGTCAGCAAGGTTTATTTATGTTGAATTCAAACAATGACTTAGAATATCGAGAGGAATCATGTCGTGGCACATTTCGTCAGTACATTTCTTTTATAATTTTATTCTACACAATTTCTTTCATTTGCTGGTCATCTTTCACTCCAGGTAGGCTGTTCTTGAGGAGATAGAAAACCGTTTATGATGTACTCATCTACACATAAACTTAAGACAGATGTTCCTGCGCATCACATATGAAAACTTCTGTGCATACATATGAAAATATGAAAACATATTTTGAACAAGTTGTACAGATTTCGGAGATCTCCGCGGGGCCCAGGGTTTTATAAGTAGGTTCTCTGCTCCCACCTACAGGCTGTGTAAGCCCGCCATGGGTGGGGTATCTCCCAAGGAGTGCCATCCTCGACATTCCAGGGGAGCCATTTCTTCACTCTCTCCTCGCTCTTGTCTTCTGTCCCGCATTCTTTCCTCTCTTCTTCTTGATGTGTTACCGTATCTTACCGTATTTGACACATTAAAGCCGTAATCGTGCTGATGTGTCGTTAAACCCCAACACAAACAAACAAACAAACAAACAGGTTTCGGAGCAATGAGATGTGACAATCTTTTTGTGCAAAATAGCGCTGGACAACGGTTCGATTATGACGTGTAGCATGAATAGGAAACCACCCGCTACAGGCGGGTTTTGAGAGGAGCTTTCTGCACTCTCTATATTTGGATGAAGATCTGGATATGATGTGTAGCATAAATTTGCGTTAATTTTAATCATGTTCTGTGTCACCGTTGTGTACACTCTATATCTGGATGAAGATCTGGATGTGACGTGTAGCATGAATGGGATGCCATTAGTTATAACCATGGTGTTTTAGCACGACCATTGTTCTGTCTTCCTGCGGGTGAAGATCTAGATGTGACTTGTAACATGAATAGGGAGCCACAGATTACAATCAAGGCATTTGGAACAAACATTGTGTACACTCTATATCTGGGTGAAGATCTGGATGTGACGTGTAGCATGACTGAGATATCATTAGTTATAACTATGTTCTGTGGCACTGTTATGTGCACTCTATATCTGGGTGAAGATCTGGATGTGACGTGTAGCATGAGTGAGAAGCAATAATCAACAATACTGGCATTTGAACCAAACTATTGTATAGAATCTATATCTGGATGATCTGGATGTGATTTTGTAGTATGAACATAAAGCCGTGCATCAGTCATTGTGTTTGCGGGCAACGATTGTGTACAGTCTACACCTGGGTGAAGATCTGGATGTGACTTGTAGCATGAATGGGATGTCCTTATAGTGAATTGTCGTCGTCGATAAAGTGTCGTCTCTCAGCCAGGTGATCAAATTGGTGAAACACACACATGGAATATGCAGCAAAGTCGATGTCTGATACAGTATGCCACCCTCCCCCCCACCCCCCTTCCCCCCAAGTCATGTGTTATAAAAGTTCACATTGGAAGACGAGTCCTGTTTTTCCAACGAATGGAATATATTCACACAAATATTCTTGTTTTTTTTCTCTCAGACTGAGCACACATTAGACCCGCCATTGCAGACGTTTTCCCTCTCCCGTTCTTTCTCCCTAGAGATAATATATTTGAAGGGCAATGAGTCGCCTATCACTCAGAAATCAGCAAATTATTTGAAATGTTTGCCTTTCTTTTAGAACAGCATTGTACGCTGTGTGGGTCTGGGGTCCTCTGCTGGCGGTAGGGTGCAAGAATACATGTGTGTTTTCAGGTTGAACACACTGGCCCACAGGCGGCGTCACTTGGGTTTAGAACCCCCTATCGACGTGGTGGGTTCCAAGTAGTGGAACAGATAAACAATAATTTCTCTCTTTATTTATCTATTTTGTCTTTCCTGTGAGTCCACCTGAGATTGTTACATCTGTAGCTTTGTAACAGCCTGTTATTGATCTGTTGACTTTAATTTAATTTAAGAAAAAAAAAAAAAAAAACCCTTGCAAACTGTGGAGGCGTATTTAAGATGTGGTATTTATATGCATCTCACCATGCTGTCTCGTGTTTGGATCTTTCACTTGCCGTTCAAAGTGCTCTACATTTTCACATGCTATCTGGTATTGGAATCTTTCCCTTGCGGTTCAGTGTTGCAAATTTCACTTGCTGTCTCGTACTGGAATCGTTCACTTGACATAAAGTGTTCCACATTTTCACTTGCTATTTCGTGTTGGAATCTTTCACTTGCCGTTGAAAGGGTTGCAAATTTGCACTTGCTGTTTTGTGTTGGAATCTTTCACTTGCCGTTCAAAGTGTTGCACATTATCACTTGCTGTCACGTGTTGGAATCTTTCACTTGCCGTTGAAAGTGTTGAAAATTTGCACTTGCTGTTTCGTGTTGGAATCTCTCACTTGCCGTTCAAAGTACTCCACATTTTCACATAAAGTGTTGCAAATTTTCACCTGCTGTCTCCTGTTGGAATCTTTCACTTGCTCCCCCGTGCTAAAATCGTTTCTCTGGCCGCCCTGAGGATTTGTTTTTCTTTTTGGTACAAGAGTTGTATTTGATGGAATTGTGAGGTTCTGACATTAGGTGAGGTATTTGTCTTGATCTCGATGAGAGATGCATGTTAATTGTTCATTATAGACATGCTGGAGCTTTTCTCTCTCTACTAATGTTTGCGGTAGGAACGTATGACGACAGATAGTTCTCTTTTCACCATAGAGGTGTTGCAAGTTCTGCCGGTGTGGTGCGGCAGATAATATCTGGGTGCTCCAAGCCAACCTCGTAATCCAGTTTGAGAAACTTTTACAGGAGGGACAAAAAAGTGGATTGTGGCAATCGTAATCAATAAAATAGACTTTAAAGTCATAAATTATGCACATAAAGTAGCGCCCAAAAGGTATGTGTTGGCAAATGGTATCAAATGTAACCGTAATTATTATTTTGAAGATATCCGAGTTTTGCTATTGTTTATTTGCCTCAAGCGAACCTTTCAGGGGGGGGGGGGGAGGGGTTAAGAGTTTCGCTCGAGACAGATTTTTCGATCGGTCGCCGCCGTAACAGGGGCAGCACAGGATGGGTCTCGAGTGCTTGGAGACGAGGCGGCCCACGACGCACAATACTGACAGGTGGCAAGATCAAAGAGCACATACTATGTAGTTAGATGGGTTTTTTTTTTTACTTGCTTGACCCTTGATGCATTCCATAAATTTTTATTTTCATTTCACCCAATTTTGAGATGACACCAATTGATGCAAATGGATGTGATTTATTTATTCATATTTCATGAGGCAGCTATTGCCAGACAGTTGTCTGTGGGAAATTTCTGTCTCTAGTTCAGTTTGTCCTATTCCTGCTGCGGATACAATTTCTGACTGGAAACTTGCTCTTGCTCTTTCCCACATATCACTGTGATTTTTTTTTCCTTGATTCATTTATGAGTTCGGACAAGACTTTGAAATACTTACTGATTTATATGATGCTATGTGCTTGGATCTGATGATATGCTGTTGCGATAAATTGTCGTCTTCCAGCCAGATGATCAAATTGGTGAAACACACAAAAGGAACATGCAGCAAGGTCAATGACTGATACAGTATGTCACCTCCCCCCCCCCCTTCAACTCATGTGTTATGTGAGAAAGTGCACATTGGACGCTGAGTCTGTTTTTTCCAACTCATGGAATATATTCACACAAACATACTTGGTTTTTTTCTTCCAGACTGAGCACACATTAGACACATTGCAGACAATGTTTTCACTTTCCCGTTTTTTCTCTAGAGATAATAGTATTATATTTAACCGGCAACGAGTCGCTTATCACTTAGAAATCAGCAAATTGCTTGAAATGTTTGCCTTTTCTTTTAGGACAGCATTGCCCCCCTGTGTGGGTCCTGGGTCCCTCCGCTGGCGGTAGGGTGTAAGAATACAAGTGTGTTGTCAGGTTGAACACACTGGCCCACAGTCGGCGTCACTTGGGTAAAGAGCCCCCTAACGACGTGGTGGACTGCGAGCAGGGGAGAAACAATTATTTACCTCTTTATTTATCTATTTTGTCATTCTTGTGAGTCCACCTTGGGGTGTTACATTTGTAGTGTTGTAGCAGACCATTTTTGATCTCTTGGCTTTGATTTATGAAAAATAAAAGAAAAACAAATAACATGTAAACTGTGGAAGTGCATCTTATATGTGGTATTTAAGTGCCCCTCACCTTGCTGTCTCGTGTTGGAATCATTCACTTGCTGTTTAAAGTGTTGCAAATATTCACTTGCTGTTTTGTGTTGGAATCTTCCACTTGCCGTTCAAAGTGTTGCAAATTTCATTTGTTGTCTCGTGTTGGAACCTTTCATTTCTGTTCAAAGTGTTGCACATTTTCACTTGCCGTCTCGTGTTGGAATCTTTCACTTGCAGATCAAGGTGTTGTACATTTTCACTTGCTGTCTCGTGTTGAAATCTTTCACTGTCTGTTCAAAGTGTCGCAAATATGCACTTGCTGTTTCGTGTTGGAATCTTTCACTTGCCGTTCAAAGTGTTGTAAATTTTCACCTGCTGTCTCGTGTTGGAATCTTTCACTTGCTGTCTCGTGTTGGAATCTTTCAATTGCCGTTAGAAGTGTCGCACATTTTCACTTCCTGTCTCGTTTTGGAATCTTTCACTTGCTCTCTCTCGTATTGTAATCGTTTCTCTGGCCGCTCTAGGGATTTGTTTTGTTTGTTTGTTTTTTGTTACAAGGGTTGTATTTGATGGAATTCTGAGATTCTGAAATTACATGATATATTTGTCTTGATCTCGATGAGAGATGCATGTTAATTGTTCATTATAGGCATGTTGGAGCTTTTCTCTCTACTAATGTTTGCGGTAGGAACGTATGACAGGTAGTTCTCTTTTCACCATAGAGGTGTTGCAAAGTCTGCCGGTGTGGTGTGGCAGATATGTAGTTAGATGTTTTTGTTTTTGTTTTAACAGAAAACGTGATTGAACCTTGATGCATTCCATAAGTTTTTATTTTCATTTCACCCAATTTTGAGATGATACCATTTGATGCAAATGGGTGTGATATATTTATGCATTTTTCATGTCTGTAGAAAATTTCTATCTCTAGGTCAATTCTAGTCCTGCTCCTGCTGCGGATAAATTTCCGATAGGAAACCTGGTCTTGTCCTGTCCCCTACAATCATTGTGATTTTTTTTCCTTAACACATTTTCGGGGTGGCGACAAGATTTTGAAATTGTAACAGGTTAAATCTAATGTTTTGTACTTGGATGTGATGATCTGCTATTACTTGTGTTTTGCAGTATGCTATGAGTGACATGCCAAGCCACTTCTCTGTCTCAGAAATATTCAGCTTTTTTTTTGTGGTTTATAATCTGTTGTGGCTGCGGCACATCTGAGTTCGACACTTCTGACAGAAAACTTGCTCGGTCCTTTCCGTATTCCATGGCTGTGATTTCCATTGCATGTTGTATTAAACTGAAATTGTGGTAATGTTCATTATCTGATATATTATGTTTGATGCATGGATAATTAATCTGTAATTGCTTTTACATTGCATTTTTATGACGATATTTCCTAGCCAGTTCTCTGTCGGGATCGCTTGTCTATTGATCAGTCTTTAATATTATTAGTGCTATTATTAGTTGTCTGTCGGAAATGTTTATCCATAGGTGAGTTCTAGTTTTGCTGCTGCTGCGTTGATCACAGATACAATTTCTGACACAAAACCTGCTCTGGCCCCGTCCCCCACATCACAGATATGATTTTTTTTTCTTGTTTCATTTTTTTTTTTTTATTTCATTTTTCTTTCTTGATTCATTTACGAGTTCCAATGAGACTTTGAAATTGTTACTGGTTGTTGTGACAGACAGGCCGAGCGACTTCTCTGTCCCAAAATGTTCGACTATTTTAGTGGTTTAAAATCTGTTGTGGCTGCGGCAGATCTGAGGTCGACATTTCTGACAGAAAACGTGCTCGGTCTCCCAGACAATTGTGACTTTTCTTCGCTGTTGTGACCAGGCTTTTTGTTCCCCGCTAGAATTGACAACCCCCCCCCCCCCCTGGAAATGACAGTTCTTTTTTTTTTTCGCTGGAATTGGCATGCATTTTGCCCCTTGGAATTACCATGTATTTTCATTTTTCCCTGGAATTGCATTAGAAATTGAAATGCACTTTTATTTTGATAGAATTGCCTTTTCTTTTAGCTGGAATTGTCATGGACTTCTTTTTGGCTGGAATTACCAATCTTTTTTCTTTTGGCTGGAAATGTCATTGACTTCTTTTTCGCTGGAATTGCCATCCTATGTTTTCGCTGGTATAACCACGAAGTTCTTGAGAAGTGGAAATTGTTACGATTGGCTATTGTTATAAGTTCACATACATGTATGCCCGTCATGCTTATGTCAGACATGACACATTGCTGTATTTTTCAGCTTTTGGTGATATGATTATGGGAAAGCGTGTTCTCTGCAGGGAACGTTTGAACTTTGATGCTATGAAACGTGATTGTGCTCGGACAGTTTCCGACAGAAAACTTGATCGATTCTATCCTCATGCCATAGAGTTCATTTCTCGCAATATACTCTTTGATGATGAATCAGAGACCATTGTTACTATGTGATTTTTTAAAATAAATACAGTTACATGTATTTATGTAATATCACAGTTCATATGGTTTTGTATTACTTTCTGAGTGGCTGGAAGTGTGTGTTTTTTTTTCTGACAAACACATACACACACACACGCACACACACGCACACACATACGCACACGTGCACACTCACACACACGCACACACAAATAGATAAAGACATAAAAAAGTTACTATTAAAAAAAAAAAATTAGAATTTCATTCTACCTGCATTAAATTTGATAGATCATTTTCGATTCCCTAAGTGGAGACTTAATCCTTTAAAATATGCATCTGTCTGTCTGTTTGTCAGTCCTCTCTTTCTTTCTCTACCACTTCCTCTTTCTCTTTCTTTCCCCCTACCGTCTTCCCCTCTAAACCCAGATGTCTTATCCCCGTCGTCGTACATTTTTTTGTCCTTTTCTCTCTATCCATACTTTCCAAACTTATCCCTATCCCTCCACTCACACTCTCATCCTCTCGTCTCTTCTTTTCCTTTCTTTTTTCAATCTTGCTTCATTTGATGTGTGAATATATTGTTATCTCAGTCCTTCCTTTGTCTCTTCTCCTCTTTCCCTCATCCCTCTCCCTCCCACACTGCCTCTTTCCTTTGTCATTCCTCCTCCCTGTTCCGCGAACCCCCCCCCCCCCCAATTCCGTCTTTCTTCCTCCAACTCATTGGTATTATGTATATATATATCTCTCTCTCTCTGTCTCTGTCTTTCTTCGCCCGTGTCTCGTTTACTTCCGTCCTCTTATCTTAGTTTTGTGTACCATATGTGCATATCTCCCGCTCTCCCGCCTCTCTCTTTTCTTTCTCAGTTCCTATTCCATTTCTCCACTCCCCCCTCTTCTCCCCTTTGTTTTTATCTCTTCCTTAATCTCTTCTCTTTCTTTCATTCGTTCAGTCTGGTATGTGTATTTCTTTTTCTGCCTCCCTCTGTCATCTGTCTCTTTCATTGTGTCTGTCTGTGTGTGTCTCTGGCTCTCTCTCTCTCTCTACTCCCCCCTCCCTCTTCCCCACCTTCATACCTTGTGTCGTTCCCTCATTTCATTCTTGCAATTTATGTGTGTATTTCTGTCAAAGGGAGAAGAGAGAGAGAGAGGGGGGGGTAACAAAAGGGGGAGGGGGGGGGTAATGAGTAGATAGCTGCATTAGGAGTTTGACTTCTGGTGTTATTTGTAATTCTGACTGGCAAACAATAAATAGAAATAAAAACAAAATAAGAGTGCCGGTCCCCTTATTTTTTACCCTTTCTTTTATCAGTTTTCTTTCTTCACTTTATTTCTTTCGTTCTCTTTCATATTCAAAAGGACACACAAACAAACACACCCATAAACAAGGTCCTCGAGTTACATTAAAAGTGTTTCAAAGCAGATTTGTCACACACGTCTCATATTTTTTTTGTTTTTTTTTTTGTTGAGGAAATGGAAAACTTAAAAAAAAAAAAATAATAATAATAAAAAACTTAGGAATCGTAAATCCAATTATCGATGAGTAGAAATGTAGTTCTTAGACCCGTCGGTTTCGACTAGACTGTCACTAACTACAACTACAAGGCTACGAGAGGATAACCATAACTTCACTTGTTGAAACGCCAGTACATGGACCTTTCGAGTGGTGACATGAGCTGGATGTCAATTCCCAGTCCTGTTTAAACAAAGTTAGATCTATCTTAAGTTCAGTCTGCAAGAACATCACTCTCAAATCATTTAATGTGTTTACGAATAGTAATGTTTTATTTAGTTGTTCATGTCATTCAATGCATTAACCTCTATTATGGGGGGGGAGGGGGGGGGGATTGCCGCTATTTCAGTTCTGTTATTGATAATATTATTATTACATTAGGGGAACAGCAATATTTTTTTTGTTTGTTTCATTTTCACACTATTTTTGTAAGCATTAATTGGCCATGTGCGGGGATGACCGTTCTTCTTCAGTTTTTCGACCACAGACATATACTATGTGATCAGATATGTTTTTGTTTCCTTTTTCTTATATGTAATGTCATGACAAGGTTTAGCAGAGAGAACTCTTCTATTCTCTGGCAGAAATAGATCTATCATATCAGAGGCATGTAAAGCGCTAGTTTGATATGTTTCGGTTGCACTGCTTCTCTGAGATAATGCTGCTTTTCTTCTTTTGTTAACCTATGGTGCTGATATAGTGGTTTGATTCACTGGGGAAATAGTGCTGGTCACCAGTGGATCAGTGCCTAAATTGTCAGAGATATGACAGTATTTGATCGCTGAAATATGATGAATATGGTATCAGCTTACGCCTACATTAGTACTAGTTTGCCGGTGACATTTGTGCACTTTTCCTGTTGAAAACAGAGTGGCGTGATCAGTGTTAATGATGATAGTTGGCTGATAAAGTGATGTTTCTTTCATTTGCAAAAATAATGCGACCTCACTGACCAAACTGGAGTTTGAGTTCTCAATGAAATTACTTGTAACATGTTAATTGCAGAGTAGTCTTGCTTTAATTGTGAAACTGGTCTTAGTTTGCCATTGAGACTGGCTAAATGGTGCTCGTATGGTGTTATGGTACAACTAGTGCTACGAAAATGCTGCTTTGTATACTTCATTACGTGTTCGACAGAGAACTCACTCTGTTTCCTCCACACATTGTCGTTGCTGATTACAATTGACTATTCCTGTCTAGTTCAATAAATTTGATTTGCATCCTTTTCAGAATGTGGTTATATCTATACTTTATTGTTGACTGGAGAGACGGTTATTAATGGACACTAAAGCTACTGGGACAAGCAGAACAGTTGTTGTACAGAAAGAAGGGTCATAGTCATTCATGAAAATCTACTTGATGGGTGAATGATGTATATAATTAGTCACCAATAACAAGGTCTATAAACGGCATGCAATGGTGTTTTGTCATGTGCAGTTGTGCAGTTACAATCGATCACCCAGCGAGTTTTAAATGTCATGTTCAGTTTCAATACTTAAATATTTTTCACATTTCGAAGTCAGATTTTGACTAGAAATGTAGCACAAGCTATCTCTGTTGGGCCAGCTACCTTGCACATCTAACATATATCCTCCAGGTTTGCACAAATGCATTATATATCGCAAATGCATCATATATCTCAATGAATAGATAAAAATGTTTGCAATTATAATCATAACTAACAAAACGGTGGAAAATGAAAAATAAATAAATAAAACCACTCAAAAAAATCCTCTTTCTCAGTCTGAAGAAAACTGGCACAAATCATAAAATTATCCAGTTACATCTATTGTGCTATTATCATATGGTTATATAATTTCATCCATTTATGTTACAAACATTGAGAAACATTATCCTTTTGTGGATTAATTCTTAAATTTGGTGTCAATTGTCAGTTTTTGAAATATTCATATTTCACTGGCTGTACTAAATTACATCTACATGTCCCGTTTGGCCCACCATTGACTGAAGCAACCGCCCCATAGGAGGTTGAAAGGCGCATCTTAACCAAACACAATCTTCACAATTTTAAATTTGAGACTTAACCTGAACAGTTTAAAATGTTTGTTGGAATCAATATCAGGCAAAGACAATTATCTCCTTCACTATAACTCTATTGTCTCCAAGCTATTTTGATGAAATGGTATCCGATACAGTACTTGATTAGACCAACAACTTCAGAGCATTCAGTACACATAAGACTAACAAATTTATTTAATGACACAGTGGGCAGTCAAAAGAGCCCATAGTAATCAGTCACAGAGAATAAATGTCTTGCTGTCAGAGCAAATGCGTCGGAAGTCGCGCTAGGCGATCATGAGTAAGGGCTGCTTTTTAAATTAATTTCTGACTGAGGTTCCAAAATTTTTTAATTTGTTTTTTACAAAACAAAAAATTCAGCATTTATGAATTTTCCTTGGGCCCAAGACAATACACAAAGGGAAATAACTGCATGTCCCATTATTGTGATCTGAACTTAGAAAACTGTCTCTATTTGGGACTTGGCTGATCTGTTTACAATGTCAGTCCTTGGCCATGAAATTGATCTTTTCCACGAAGTTTAAAGGGAAGTGGAGAAATTGTGACCGTTGCCCATACTGCTATGGCCTGTGTGGCACAAATGAGCAAGCATAAATTTATATTACATTAACAATATTGGGGCAAATGGATGATAGAAAACACAGTTTTACAAATAATCTTTATTTTAATCCCCAATGCTCACCTTGGCGGTGAAGTATAATATAAACCACTTCTTATTCATGTAAGAACTGAAAACCGTTCTATGTTGATCTCACCAAACTTAGGCCTGTACACACTCAGAGCTTACGGAGACTATTAAATATGTCCATTGCCTCCGTACTTTTCTTCCATTCTCCAATGCCTTAGTCAGAATAATGAATAAAACTTAAGACGATACGTTTTGTTTAAGTGCATGTAGACAAAAAAACTCACAGAGCAATTGCAATAATAAGCTACCTCAGATAATCCCTGATTCAAATGAAAAATCACAAGATTGCAGATTTTAAAGACATGACAAAAGACATAAAATAACACAAAAAATATGGCATTCACAGCATAAACCATCAGCATACAGCCCAGAGCTATGGCAATTCGGGCCACTTTCCGTTGACTCTCAGATAGACCTTGTCCTTCGCCGTCATTAGTCAGTGTTCTCCTCTTGACGTTTTGATTTCGAAGTGCCAAAACCAAGGACACTATACAAAATCCTGTAGCAGCCACGATCAACATCCTCAGAGGTGTCAAGAACGCTATGAAGTAGTTGTCGAGAATAGAGTTGAACAACTGCACATCTAACGCCGGGTCAGTGGAGATACCCAGTGTTTTTGTGACATTGGGAATATTATCATCAGCCGTTTCTTCAACCCCTGAATGAGGGACAGGTTTAAAAGCTGCATTCACAAAATAAATGGCTGAGGTGAGCCACGCCAGAATCCACAGAACAAAACTGATGTTTCTGGAGTTTTTGGCAGTTAGTAATTGTTTGCTCTTAAGAGGTAACTTGATGGCAATAAACCGCTCCACAGTGATCTTACATATGAAAAAGAAAATCGCTTGATAGGGAACGAGACCAAGGGCTGCCAATAGCAAATTCATCCTATGATAGATCTCGAATGTGTCCCTGCTGTAGGAATTCCATTGCTCTAATCGCCTAAGAGACGTCCCACGTAGACTGAGAAATAATTCTGCCACAGCCAGATTAATTAGTGAAATGTTATTCCCACTGGTGTCTTTCTCAGTGCGAAGAATGATGAGATTGAAGATGTTGGTTACGATTCCAGACATACAAAGAAGAGGTATGACAATTGTATCGATAAGCTGCACAGCTGCATTTAAAATCTGTTCCTGGTTGAGTGGATTGTCATCATTCATGGCAATAACTGGCAAAGTGTCGGTGGTGGAATCCACAGTTGTCATTGCAGACTGATTGCAGATGTTCCTATGATTTATCGACCCACAATACAGAGTGTTATAACTTTTCATGTTACAGCTTGGGTGGGAAATGTACGGGGGCATGATAGATGGAAACCTATTAACTCTATCACAGAACTGAAGAAAGATGAGTTCAGTTCCACTTCTATCTGCTATATCAAAAGACCAGTAAATCAAAATTCAACATGATTAAGGAAGGCTATTCGCCTGGCCTGTTTTATAGTCAACTGAAACATTTCTAAATAGGTCTGGGTTGTTTTTAATTGAAAGTGTTAACACAGGGTTTCATTTCTACCATCACCGATAACGTTATCAAGTTATTTTTCAATGTTTCGTGAGTATACTTTGTTTTGATGCAATCCGTGACATTTTGGCTTGTCTTTCATGCATGTGAGTGTGAATGCATCAAGTATAGTGTTTCTTATCAACTGATAAGGGGGTTAATTTTTCTTTTGAAGATAAAAAAAGTTTTATACATGATCTTATTTCATCAGCAGACATCTGGGCCCTGAATAAATTGCTTTGTGGCTAGAAACAGAATGCCACAGCATAGAACTTACTGTGTACGTCGTCAAATAAACATACTTAAATCAGAAGAAAAGGAAACAGCAAACCATTTTGTCCTTATTCTGCATGGGAAAAAGTGCCTAAGCTTTTACTTTTATAATAGTTGTCTGTCTGTCTGTCTGTCTATCTGTCCGTCCGTCCGTCCGACCGTCCCTCCCTCCGTCCGTCCGTCCGTCGGTCCGCCCGCCCGCCCGCCCATCTGTCTGTCTGTCTGTCTGTCTATCTATCATCTATATATCGTTCTATACACTATTCGTTCTTTTCATAGGTTTGATCGTTTTATCAATCCACCGATTCATCTATCTTAATAGTTTTCTGTCTATCTATCTGTCTGTCTGGTTGTTCCTCCTGATATATGCATCTGTTTGCCCGTGTTCTGAGTCTGAGAGTAAGAAACAACGACAAGAAATATCAGCTGAATATTTCTTGGCTTTATAAGAACTTTACTTGTGGGAGGTAAGCTGTTGACCCTCTCTCTTGAGCTATGCAACCACTTGGTTCAATTAACGTTAGACACAAAAATTACTTCTCTTTATTATTCTTTGGATGCTAATAACATTTCCTCTATTTTTAACACAAACAATCTTAGAAGCACAGATATTGGGATAGCACTTAAAAAACAGCCAGTTCTCTTAATGTTGATTATATATTATCTCAGTTTTCTTTGAACTTCAACAAGCTGGGGTTTTATAACCAGGAGTAGGCGATCATAGATATAGACAGGACAGTGCAAATGAAAAGCATCAACACAAATTGAATAGGGTGTATTCAAGATCCAGGAAAAAGACTAAAATGTCAAAGATGGCTTCCCCCGCCCTCCCCCCTTTTTTAAAATTTACATTTTTGGTTCAGATAAACACAGATATTATTACAGATGACAGACACCGGACTATTAATTTGACAACCTTTCAGTAAGGACCGGACTGTTCTCCGTTTAAGATAATTTCTTGGCTGAATACAAACCAAGTCCTTTATTATAGGATCATTTTGCACGGTGCCTGTTATCTACGGCAGTTTAGAATAGTTAGAGTTTCCTATTTCTTTTGTTTTAAATGATACCCGAAAAGTATCTGATAGTATGCTGCAACCCTTGCATTTATGATTAGATTATGATCTATCTTGTGATTTTCTGGCTGTGTCAAAGGTTTCTATGATGAATGGTTTCAATTTCGTACACGACACAGCATGCCCAACATGCAAAATTGTACGAATAAGTTTTGAATCTGTCTAATGCTAAATTACATTTTTTTTTCTTCAGATAACTTGAAACTTGAAGAGGAGGTGAAATATTTGAAATTATTCTGAATATTAGCTTAATTTAGACCACTTTCTTAAGTCATATTTCTACTGAGACATTGACGAGCAATTGTTAGGGTCAGATGTGAAAAAAAAAAATGTATCCCATTATCTGATCATTGAAAAAAAAAATACACTCCAAAAGGTCTCTCACGGAAAGTACAGAAGGGTAAGTGCAAAAGTGTTCACCTGAAGGCGGCCCCTTGACGGTATCAGGAAAAAAAAAAAACGTATTTCTCTTGTTGTGTTGGGCAGATGAAGTGAGGAACACAACAATAGAAGTGACTTGACAGAAAACGTACAGCTCTAAGTTTGACATTTTAATTGTTAGATGTATACATATTGACCGCCGAGATGAAGAAATTTTCTTTGGCTTGAAGCTCATATTCTTATCAGTAATTATCGTAGATTGGTGAATGTTCCTTTTTTTTTTTTTTTGTCTTTTTGGCTGTCTGTATTTTATAGACTCACAGCTGGAAAGTGTGATAATGTAACTTTGTGTGCTATATGTATATAATTCTCGATTTCGAAGGGCGAAAATTTCATCTCTCTATCACTTCAGGAACGGTAAGTATTCGTAATTGAAGGTGCCAATGATTTGGTATTTCTTTCTGTAAAAATAAGCATTGTTTCCCTTAATGTAATTGTCTTTACTTTTTCTTTTCTTTTCTTTTTTTTTTTGATTACTTAAGTTTAATCCACATCATCCTCTAACGATTCATATTGCATTCGACAGTGAACAGTTTAAGCTTTATCACCATACGAAAATGGTTTTTGTATCTTTTCGGAAAAAACCCCCTAGTTATTTGCATTTGAAGATGCCAATGACTGATCGCCTTTAGTCTATCAATCTAAAGCGTCTTTCCCTTGAAGTGACTGTTTCCGTTTCTATGTCGGAATATGTATTTTTGCATTGCATTGGCTCCTGATGGGTTAATTTCATTTGATTGAGGACTTCCTAAGTTTTAAAACAGTGCGAAATTCATCTGTGTCTCATTAACATTTTAAAATACCATTCATTTGCCATTTTACTCTACATTTACTCTGTTCTTTCACTTGAAGTCACGGTCTTCACTGTGCGTTTTTTATTATTATTATTATTTATGTTAAATAACATCAGCTCATAATAATTCATATTGCATTCGATAAACGACAGTTTCTGCGTTTTAGCTTTAAAACAATGATGCAAATGAGCTTTATATGAAAGGACTGGATGTGATGAAATGTTTAGGGGGACACAATAGCTCAATGGGCATGACGTCTGTTCATGTAGAAAACAGGACGGGATGGACTCACGGGACCTGCTTCGGGGGATGACAGAAGATCGAAAACTCGCATTTTTTTCAGTGACTCAATGGTCCCCTAGCTTCCTGTGGGTAGGGAAGCCCGACGTCTAGCCTTCTCGGCTAAGGGCGATTATATTTCGGAGGTCCGTGTTTACGTTGGCAGTTCAAAATCGATGGAAGAGTAGGCCTGAGTGTCTCTGTCCGGGCAAAATTTCTAAATTCCAAATTTCAACTCACAACATTTCTCAGCTAAAATTGGCAATCTCTAAATAAAGCCGAGATAATCCTACTGTCTATGAATAGAAAGGCTCAAGAAAAACAAAGAAGATATGTTTGGTCGAATTTTCAAATTTTGTGACTTCCTCGCGATAATATTTATAACACAACAGCATCATCATCATCATCATCATCAGTTCTATATATTTCAGAATTTTATAAAAATGCTTAAAAACATAAGACAACTATCTACCGACAACAAACCAATATATCAAAAGGAGTTTAAACTCGATATGTTAGCAACTGAAGACATTGATACCACTTAGGGAAATGTTTTAACCTAGTTGGCTCTCCGTCAGGGTGATAAACTGTTATTATTGTTATCACTATGTGTTTATAAATGTCACCTTCATAATCATTGACTTTCAATGCATCAAAGTACCTTATCACAGATGTAACCTACTCATATGTAGATTTTGTGTCATGAAAGCCCGTTCCATGGCAAACACTATGTTAATTAGATAAACCTGTATCTTTTGATGGGCACCTCCAGCACAAGGGTTATTAGACAATGCCATTGAAAAAGGAACCAATATAACTCGCTCTATTCTCCTTACTGTAGACTCATAACGTACACCTAATCAAATAGTCTATGCTCTAGATATGGCAGGAGTGCCTCAAATGGCTGTCCAGTTATAAAAAAAAAAAAAACAGTGATGATAATTATATTACACGGATTGTCTATCTGGGCCTACTATTGCACTGAGGAAGCATAGGCAAATAAAAGAGTTGCACCACAAAGGAAAGGCAAACAATTTTGTGTTGGCTCGCACAAGGGAGCGTCTATTCGCAGTGGGGGGGGGGGGGGAAGGGGAAGGGGTCGGGGTAGCCTCCCCTTCCGACACATTACATAACTGGATAAAATAACTTTCTTATTCACGGACAGAGAGAAAGAGGCGCATCAATAGGCCCAAATAGGCTCTAGGATCTAACTGGGCCAGCTGGCCCAAATAGTCGTCGTCGTCGGCATCAGTACGTTTCGAGAGACGATGGTGTAGCGCTAGGTTTGGGGATGACATCTTCTAGAGTGGCTGAGGATCCCCACTCTAGAGTGGCAGTCTCGCGAACAGTTATTGCAAGTAAAGGAGGTTGACACTGCAAAAATCTCGTGTTTTGCCGAAGTGCGCTACCAGCCTGAGCGGATGTATATGGGGAACCTGGGCTGCCCAGACGTGAAGTTCCCCCTCTCGGCCTTGCTGGTAGGGTCCAAAGGAGAGGATGAACCAATACAGTTTGGTACCAGCGCAGCTGCAGGAGTTGCCGGAAGGTAGGAAGAAAGCCGATCAACCGTTTTAGGGACTCCACTCCGGATTTTCATTTAGGGTTTACTCCCTTAGCCTTTGTCTTTCCCAAGACACCCACAAGGCAGTGGGCCTATTTACCTATAGCTAGGGGTTCTGCGACAGGAAAGTACCGGGCTACAGTTTACATAGTCTGACCTGACAGACGGCGCCTATATTATTATATCGCTGCTTCTGCTAATTACCAGAGAGAGGAAAACATGTATCCAATTGCATGGCCACAACGAAAGTGAGACATAGCAGTAATAATTGAGATGCGACATGATGAAATCAGGCTCCCTTCAAAGTTTGAGGGATTATGGAGTTATTGGTATCACTGTAAAGATAATTCATTTCATTATCAGTGTATTAAGATGGCTGCTCTATTTTTAGTAGAGGTTGAGATGTTGGCAATTAAAGACGATGGAATGACCTGTTGCTACAAGTGTGAATTTATTAAGAAAATGGCTGATCACTTTTGCAAATCCTTATTAATCGTTGTTAGGCCATGCCACAAAATTACAATTTTGGGGCTTTCACTCAAACTATTTCAGTAAACTGAACTCTGAAATGCATTTTCAGATTGATATAGAAGGGTTTGGTGAGAAAAAACAACAACAAAAAACATCAAATATTCATTCACTGTTGAAAAGCACGTGGTTTCTCTGATCGGCTCAGTTTGACGAGCGCCGGATTTCATCGTGTCGCATCTCATTTCTCCAAATGCATGGCCAAAACGAAAGTGTGACATAGCAGTAATAATTTATACTTTTACTACCAATAGCGCTATAATGTATTGAAATGATATGTAAATTCAATAGTTATAACAATCATCTTCATTGATATTCCTATCCGAGCAAAGCCGAATGAGCCTTTGTAATCAAGGTAAGTATAAAACACATCACGTCAGTACAGGCAGTGGTACGGTAATTCCAGGCGTTGAAATAGTGTTCAAAAGGTTTGCGCACCTTGATCAGTTACAACTTTTCTGATCATCAGAGCTATAGTTGATTCTTGAGATTATTTGTGTTCATGCAAATCGTTAGAACGTCCCTTCTGCTCTGTTTGGACGGTGATTCTTTGGTCCCTGCAACTTAAGCCGGATTTTGTTTTTCTTTGCTTGTCCTACCAAAGGGGAGCAGTTTTCTGAGACATGAGACAGAAATGTAAGAGCGCATTTCATAATGCATGGTAAGAATAAGACAGAGGTAGCTAAAGGTTTTAAAATATCATGGCATATTTTAATCGGTCTATATGCACGGGCAGATAACTGGTAGACAGGTAGTTAGACAGACAAACAGACCGACGGACCGACCGACCGACAGACAGACAGATTATGCCATACGTTCCTACGTATGTCTCAGCTGATAAACGCTCTGCATCATTGTGTCCTGATGGAATCTTTGGTAAACGTTCATCAATGTATGCTGGCATTGATTTTTGGTAATGATAAAATGGATAAACACCTCTACCAACTTTTTTTTTTCTTCTTTGGCGTTCGATTAGGTAAACTTTTTTTTTCCAAGAGTTTTTTTGTAAACGTATGTATATCCTTTATCTTTACTATTCCTAGTTCCTGAGTTTTTAAGAGATCACAACCTCAGCTCACTTTTATTCCATTATTGTTCTTCTTGCCTTATTGCTTCCTTAGGTCGCAGTTACAGTAAACATAATAGTCTAAACAAGGTATAAACAGTCACGATCCCCTGCCACATCAATACATATGGAGAAACGAAGGATAAATATTGAAATGAAAAAAAAAAAAAATGACATGATAGTTTTTTAAGGGGGCAGGGGCAGAGGGGAGGGAGACAGGGGAGGGTTGGGGGGGGGGGGGGGTTACGGTGCATCAGCACAATTACGGCTCTAATACGCCTAACATGGCTGGAAAAGTTTACAGGTGAAAAGGTATAACAAATAATGTGTAGAAAGTGGACGGTCAATCATTGTAAGGTGATACTGTAAAAAAAAGTAGTAAGTCCACATACGCTGCAAATGGTATGAGAGATTAATTAATCCCTTCCATCAGCCTGTCTAACAAGCAATCAAGCAATCAGTTATGACATTAGATTGAGACTTCGAATTAAAACAGGTTTTTGTTTTTCTTTCGTTTTGATTTGTTTCTCTTGCATGTTTGTTATGTTTTTAGGTATGCTTTTCTAAGTTCTTGCGGTGCACAGATTAGTTCCCCGTGCTGCCGTTATAGGTCGCGAATCCTTGTGTAGACTAGCCAAGCCACACTGTGTCCCCATATATCTCTGTGTTTGGTTGTTTGACGATATAATAGGTGCTATTTGGTAACTAACTGCTCTCACATGCAGCCCTAAATAAATATCTGAAGGGAGGTGGAATGCTTTTGACTCTGAGGCCCTATGATTTTAGGCCATGTCTAAAATGATTTTTAGTAAAAAGTGACTAATTCCGGAAGAAAATGCGACATGATACCTTGGCTATTCTTTAACTGTTTCTTTCTTTGTGTTGTAATTTTACTGCAGTCCACATAATAACGGACACTCTGCAGAACACGAGGTGGGGGGGGGGGGGGGAGGGGTATATTGTATATATAAACACTTGTCCTGTGAGTCTTTCTTTGCACACTCAAATTAATTATGGTTGACACGTTTCATTTTGACTGTTACTTGATGCTTTGATTTGCAGACTTACTACAACCTTCGCCTTGGGCTATGGGTTTTGTTATACTCGTGTTTTGGGTTGTCTTGTTTGTGTTGGGATTTAACGGCACATCAGCAGGATCACGGCTATAATTGAGCCGAACATGGTAAAATACGTTGACCTGTCAAAACTATACTTGTGAATTATATATGTAACTATGTTCTCTGGTGTCATGAATAGGATCTTGTTAAGTAAACAAGGTAAAGATGTAGATCTAAATGCACTTCAGCGACAGACAACTTTCTTAAAATTTACAGTGCTGTTCTCCTGCAAGCATTGCCCGAAACAATACTAGTCAGGCGTAAAGCCTAATCAGCTACGATCATTCTGCCCAGAAAGGTATTAAACCACGAAATACTTCTATTTGTAGGTCTACTTTGCTGAAAGCTCACCAACCACAACAACATTTTCTTGTCAAGTATTAACATATATATGCTGTAATGCAGTGCTTTGTTAACGCTTACTAGATCTACTCTAGTGTTCACTAATCGCACAAAGATTAATGGTTATGATATCTCCATTGCCCTCAGGATCGTGCAAGATATTTTAATAAACTTTAATAAACTTAGCTTTTATTCAGAGGCTCAGATTATTTGGAAGACTGAACTATCGCCAGCCTCATCTATACCAGCTACTCTTTGCTGGCGTTCTTATTTGTTATTGTTGTTGTTGTTGTTGGGGTTGCTGTTGTTGTTATTGTTATTGTAGTTGTTCTTATTGTTTTTGATGTGGTGGGGTTGCTGTCGTTGTTATTGTTATTGTTGTTGCTATTGCTGTTATTGTTGTTGTTGTTGCTATTGCTATTATTGTTTTTGTTGTTACTGTTGTTTTCGTTATTCTATTATTGTAAGAAAAGAGTGATGGACAAACCGCGGCGTTATTGAAACATATTTGGATACATTGCAGGAAGGTACGATAGCCTGAGGTCATGATGATCTCGTGCAAACATGAAATCTTAAAAGCGGTACTTTGAAAAGATTTCGGTCAGTGTTAGCCCTATGCCTACTGTAAACAGCCAGTTAGTGCAGAGCTACTTGTCTCTACTAAGAAGAGGTTGTATATTGGTAGTTGTACACTAAACGCACAAATCACGGAAAACGACAGAAATTTTCCTCATCCGTTAGTTTTCAAAACTTATTATTGCAGGCACTGTCTTTATCTTTTATTTTTGTCTTTCACGAATGTAGTTCACTCCTCCATGTTTCTCTTAGTTTCATCTCCGTTTGACGCCGATATTCATGGCTGCATATTTATAAGATCGATTCACTCATTTTGTGAGAATTCCAGTAAATATAATATAATGTCCATGTTAGATTGTGTTTGTTAAGGTGAACTCGCTTCTGTTATCGATGTGTATCTAAACTGCCTACACTACAGTTTCCTCGAAACCAGAACCATCCTATCGCTAGGAATAGAGGTTGTGATGAAATGTCAGGGTCGCCTTCTAAAGAACTGTTCAAGCAGTTTTCGGTATAGTTTCGAAATCTTGGATATTACAATAAATTTGCTTTATTATATTGTTCCATGCAATTTATCGTATTTGATTGCGTACCGAAAAATATTCGGATTTTATTGTCAGGCTGTGATGTCTACGAGGGTATGTATATATATATACATATATATAGATAGATATAGATAGATAGATAGATAGATAGATAGATAGATAGATAGATAGATAGATAGATAGATAGATAGA
>JBCAUA010148481.1:0-22369 GCA_038406235.1 Peronia verruculata
CACCAATTCTAATGTCCAAGGTGATTCCCTTGATGTTGTTGGTCATTAGCTTAGTCTTTTCTACACTGATGTCCATGTCATATATTGTTGATGCATTGTCCAGATAATTAATTAACTTGACAAGCTCTACTTCTTTCCTTGGTGTACTCACCGTTAAACAAATAAGGTACTGTGACATAAATATAGACATCTTAACCAAGTTCTTTATGCATGTATACGTTTTTGAGTTCACTTGTACATTGTCAGTCTTGTCATCAAATGGACTGAAACATTTATTTTTGTACCCGTTTGAGCTTAGAAATACATTTCTTCCAACTATCACCACTACGTCTGATAGTGAAGGTTACCATCTAAGAGAAATATCAGTACTCAGACGTATTAACACCTCTGTTCAATTCTAGGAGAAGAAAAATAATGCTCTAATCCTGAAACTTCATGAGGCCAAACTTGGTACTCAGTGTTGACGTTCTATTGATTCAGGTAACATAAGATTACAGACGCGTATGGAAGTACCTAAGCGATCTAGACCCTGTGACAGGCGCTGAACAGTCGAAACAAGTGTCTGTGAAGTGTTTTCTACGTATTACTAATTAATCATTGAAGTCACTAATCACCTAATCTTTGAAACTCTTGCCCCGTGAAGTCGTCCAGACATTCCCCTGACTACATATTATGTCTCCTTTCTAAGCCAGGTGGGATACAATACGTTCCTTTCTTTTCTGTTATAACTGGGCAATGTGACAAAACACTATTTGTGACATTTAATTCGCTACTCCACTGAAACATACGTGTATGTCTAAGTTCATAAACGTAAAAGAACTGGTTCTTATCAAAGCTAAGGGGCTCAATGCTATTTCGCCTGTCATAGTTTTTTTTTTTAGTTTTTGTTTTTGTTCATGCCTTCTTCATTTTTCCTCCCTCTACAGTTACGAGTGTATGTCTGGAACAAAGACCTGGAAGACAACAAGAACCATATCATCAACATGGACTTTTTCTGCACCATCTTTAACAGCATCAAGAGACTATACTATTCTCCAGAGAGCTGTAGATCTAGATGTTGTCAAAATAACCAAACAGGAAACAACAGACATGCATACATAAACACGAGAATAGAGAATCGTTTACTTTTCTCTCATATTGATGTCTTTTCTTAGCTTGCTGTCATTTTTATTGAAACGCCTAGTGAATAAGAGCATAATAGTTTACTATAAGATTAAATATGTTATTGCGTTGTTCCATTAACGACACCATTTACAACTGAGAGCTCTACATGTTGTCAAAATGACGAAACCAGGGACAAGAGACACATGCAAACACAAAAACAGACAATCATTTCATTGCTCTCGGACATTATTTCTTTTCTCAGTTTTCTATCACAATGTACTAAGAATATCTTACGAACGAGTGCATAATCATTAATATGTCTTAGTGTATTGTTACAAAACACCACCTTTTACAATCAGAACCCATCTTTGTAGGGTAAAGTTTAAAGATCGCGTTTTACATATTTTTAAAGCCATTATGATATGGGTGTACATTTAGCACATATGTTTCATAACAAGGTCAATGAAAGGAAAGGCATATTTAATTTTTATTGCACTGTGTATAATATTTAATTTTCAATTCTGAAGACTACAACAAGACCCTCAGAGTCTCGGGAGATTATGTGTTTTGTTTGCTTTTGGTTATTGTTCGTCTCGCCTGTTCACTCGTCCGTGCTGATAGCTTTTTATTTTCTTTGTTGGTAAGCGTACATGTAGGAAACCGGTAATTCTAAAAAAAACCAAAAAAAACTCAACATTATCCGCCAAAAATCAATCGTTTGAGCATGGTAAGATGTACATATTTTGTCATACACATACAAAGTCAATTTTGAAAATAAATATGCACTGTTATTATTATTAATATTATTATTAATATATTATTATTATTATTATTTTAGTGACAAACTTATGAAATGATACATTACAGAATGATTCATCTTGTCCTCTGGACACGCGGAAATAATACTAAAGACGATAGTATAGTCGTTATACAGATTATAGCAGATATCATACTGTATACCCAAAAAATAAGAAGACCCCATGGGACAATAAATACAGTAAATAAAATGAAGGTGGAGAGCATGGGGAGGCGAGGTCATCTTGTTTTTGCATTTAATTTTTTTTTTAAATCTTTAAACGAAAGGACAACTGAAAATACGCCCTGTCATTGGTAACTCAAGACGTCGCAAAACAGAAGATGCTGAAAAAGAAGAAGAAGAAACAGCGTTCATCTGTTCGATTCGGAGACTGTCTTGAACAGACCACGGCATCACCGACATAAAATTTCATAAGCCGTCTCGTCTTCATCCTCAACTTCAACAACAACAACTATAACAACAGCAACAACAACAATAAAACAACAGTAACAACAATCCGAAATCACCAACGCTCATATTACGGGCCCGATGGTTTTGTTGTTTTTTTTTTTTAATTCCCGGTTTCAGTGCTGTAATGAAATCGCCTTCGCACGGTTACAGAACTCCCACATCAAAGGATGACTTTACATCCCTCATCCGAGGCCCGCCCTGTTTTCTTGGTCCCTAATATCTCCATGCCTGCCCGTCACTAAGGCGTCTTTGGTCGGCTCTGTCTTCGGTGTGAGTTTTCCCCTGTGACACGGCTGGAATTTTCGCTCTGCAGTCGGGAAAAGATAAACTTACAGACGGCGTTTCTAGGCAGTTTCTGGGCGATACTGATACTCTGCGTTTCATGCCGATACTCGGATTACAATATAATGTAATATTATAATGCATTCGTGTTGTAGTAATTAGAAATGAATTAATCAATGATTAAACTATTGTTTAACGTTACAACTCTAGAAATATAACGTAGGGATCCAAGCGCAATAAGTTCATTATAAGTAAGTTAAGTAACAACAGCTCAAATGTTTGTATCTTTATAAAATCTGTTGTCTTGAAAGTACAAGTAATGGTATTTATGAAATCAGTAATGTGGCAATATGTCAAAATTTGAACGTTCGAGAGGCAGTAATCGTTTTCATATAAGCCTAGTAATACTAAATAAGCTTCTTACAAGTCATCAATATAAAATGAAGCCTGCTGTATAAAGTTGAGAACATCACGAAATGGCAGACAAACTTAAATTTTAATCGGAATGGCTGCTCTCGCCCAAATTAGTTAACTGAGACGTTTTCCTGGTCATTCAAAAACAAAGGACGTGTCCGTCATAGTAGTAGGATAATGAATACCGCCCATGACCATCCAAAACAAGGTTCGGAGCATAAGTTTCGTGTCCGTCCTTGTCAGGGTCTACTTTCTCTCTCGTTATCTCCATGGATGTTTTTAACGGTTTTATACCATAAAAATGGGCAGCACGAGTATAATACAAACAGAGGGTAGATTGTGATTTGTAAAGAGATAAATGAGAGGAAACCATATAATCACAGTTTTTTTTTTTTTTCTTGATACAGACAAAATGTCTGCGTGCGGTGTTAGGTCTGTCCTTGTGTTTTTGCTGACTATTGCTGTTATTGTTGTTGGGTTTTACGTGTGTATGGGAGGAGAGGGGGAGGGGGTGCCAGAAGGAGTGGACTGGAAATGACAAGTTGATAGTTTAATAGTTCAACAAAACCTTTGTTTTTTCCTGTCCCCGTTAGTTATATATGTGTATACTTATATAGAGACAAGTAAATGCTTTACTGCTATTTCTAAAAGCTGCCATTTGTTGGCGATATCTTAAATAATTTAAGAATTGCAAGCATTAAGTTCGGAATTCTGCAACAGCGGATATTCAATGTTCATGAAAAAGAAGTTGTCAAAGTGTGAGGCTTTAGTGGCACCGATACACATAACGACGATTACTACACTGCCATATATTCCTCGTTATTACACCACCCAGGCGGCTTCACATCAGTTATGTCGTCACCCGTCTCTCCTCTTCCTTCTTCCCTTTCCTTCCCTCGGCCTTATCTCTCCACCTTTTCATTTACATTTACGCATACACACACACACGTGCATTTGCATTCACATACATACATACACGTGCAGAGGCCACAATGGTAACCGTATGTGCGATGTAGACGGCACGACTGCTCACCAAAGCTCTAAACACACGCCTTAACCCTTGCACCAACAAATGCCAAGAGCACAGACTGGCTCAGCCAATTCCCTGAATGCCCCTAAACGTTGTCAGACTGTTGCAATAATTACCACCTGACAATCATAGCTCGCCACACGCCTTCTCACACACCACACATATGCTTTGGTGGTGGTTTTCTTATTTTTTACTCAGGCCTTACCGTGCCTGTTACAGGTCAGCAAGAGATAAATAAAAGGAACCGCTGCAAAGTTATCGTTCGTACTTCAACTGCGGGACTTAAGGACAACAACAAAATTCCAGCTGCAGCATCGTTGAATCAGCACTCCAAAACACGGGCCATACAGTAATAAAGGACCGCTACAGTGCAGCTTATGGTGGCTGCCGACTGTTCCCATGTGGTATGGGATGTACTTCCCATGTGGCACATTGCTGTACTGATGATAAAGCCCTAATGTCCTTCAGAAGGTGAATATCGACTGTCCGGGAAGTGGGTTTTCTTATCACAGGAACGCACTGCATACGAATGCGACCCTCTTTAAAAGACCGGTTCCACGTCGGCTGTGGAGACTGAACGTGGATACTGTTCGTAGGCATCTTCAGTTTGTCACAGACAAAGCAAAGTATTTTATGGTTAAAATAGTCACTCTTCTTTTGGAGACAAGAATAACGTTGCTGGATTATAAGATCAGCTGAGATTGAATTCTATCAGAGACAGGACACACTGCGTGTGTACACTTAGAGGAGCTCGATAAACATAAAGCCGGGAAGAGCGGGATAAGCTGCTGACAAAAGTCCATTCAGCATCTGGTAGACCTACATAACGTGATCTTGCTGGGAACGCGAACAGACAATACCGTGCAGCATGCAAGGAGTGGTGAACCTTGCTAAATGCTAAAACCATTTCGCAAAGTTGAAAACATATGTCTTAGTATTCCCGAAAATGTGCAGTTTAAAACGAACGATAAATAGCTACTGGTGGTGTTTTTAACCGTGGAACAGGGTTATAAAAGACACAGAAAAATGGATACAGGCATCACATAATTATGTCGAAATGCGGTTTATGCTGAACAAAATGATACTGGGTTAGCTATGCCGTGACAGTCACATAGCCGGTTAGGCAGAATGTTACATTGAACGATAATATTAGCCAATCTGCCCGACAGCAAAGGGCCACGACATGGTTGAGCCGATCATTAAATAGTCCACGGATATAGCACAAATGAAACTTCACTATTTTCTCAAATACTATACAGTTTCAGAGGTGTACAGTACATAATGTTTTCGTAAAAATTCAGGCTATGAGGGGCATTATATGGCCCTACAGGTTAGTACTGTTGAAAATGCACGCTAACGCTGAACAATAAAAGGTCACAGTTAAGCTTTGATAGAGCATCATGGTCAGTTAGCCCGATAGCGATGATGATGTTCGTCCATGGCAGGCGATGAGGACCACTTGAAACCCTCTGTGATGACATTGGGCCGTGTCCTGAGATCGGCTGGTGAGACCAATCCGGGCTCGGAAAGTTTCCCACAAAGTGGGCTGGCCTGGGACGCGGCTGTAGTTGATGTTCTTGCCACTTGTGCTTTGCTTTCTTTCAGCCACTGCTGTCCGTTTCTCTTCGGCTGATTTGGCGCCTTTGCTGATCAGTCCACGCCAGTTGGAGCGATCCAGCGTTGCTGACACCCAGGACGTGTGGTCCATATCCAGTAGCTTTGGGGAGACTTTTAAGTTGTCTTTAAAGCGCTTTCGCTGACCACCATGACAGCGCTTGCCTGGGGGCAGCTCCCCAAAGAACAGCAGCCTCGGGATGTGGTTGCCCGGCATCCTGATGACGTGGCCAGCCCATCTGACTTGGTGTTTCATCAGAATTGTGTGGACAGTGGGCATGTTGGCCGTGGCCAGGACTTCGGTGTCAGGGATTTTGTCTTGCCACTTGATTCTCAGGATTTTGCGCAGTGAGGACAGGTGGAACAACGACAAGAACAGCAACAATAATTACCAACTTGTGAAATAGGTTAAATAATAGTCAGTTATCTATTCCAGCACCCACCAAATCACCATCTCTACCCAAGCGCATGTTTCCGATCATCAGCAGCACTACTGACATCGATGTCTACCTACCTGTAAAACATCTAATCCCTGCACTCGTGTTTTAGATTGGATGTTGACAGTAATTCGTGATTGGCTGGCGTTGGTAGTCACGTGATACGACCACATTCCCGGCTAGAGAGAGAAAGAAGACATTTTTTAAAGTAACTCATGAATATTTCACATGAACTGTGTTGCAGGAACTGTCTACTGCGAGGATGTTCGGATCTGTCCAAAAAAAAGATAAAAGAAAACAGTACACAATGTATAGAGAATTCTGAATAGTTTCTGTGTCCAAAATTGATAAGCTCCAAACCATTGTGAATTATAATGCAGGTCGATACTCGAATGCCAAATTGTCTTAAATGCCAAATTCACAAAAAAGTAACAAAAAAATGTGGGTTTTCATAATCATATTAGTATTCGTGGAAAAGTACCTAGTTCTATACTTTGGCAATACATGAGGATTTATCTTAAGGGCATTTTGACTTAGTTATTCAAGTCATTTAAGTAAATGTACCTCAAATTCCAATGTAATTTTGTCTAATGGTAGTCGCATTTTAAACAACTGGCCTTTCAAAGGTTGACATAATTTCTTTGTGATGCCTCACTTGGCAGTTTTTGGCGATGACGTCATTCTATTCGTGTTCCCTTGCTGATGCCAAGCTTTGTTCCTTGATCTTTATTCATTTCCCATCTTTGTTCTGTACCATTTTTGATATCCCGCCCCCCCCCCTTTCTGCGCACCACAAAAAGTAAACAACAACAAAAACATAAAACAATCAGAAAACGACATTTATATTGCTTATGGCATATCTATCATCCAAAGTCACTGAGCGATGACACCTCTCTGCCCTTTGTTCTTACCAGCGAAAATCCACCTTCATCTTTGTTCACAGGTTGATCTGATACATGTACTATACCTTCCACCTCCCTCTGCCCATTGTTCACACTCTTACCTAATATATGGGCGACTCGGCGCTCATTTACATATCCATGTCACGAAAAGTTCGTGTGACAGACTGCCCAGTGGATCTGACTAGTCCAGTCGACTCGGACCTTTCTCCGCCTCTCCCCGTTAACGTTTAGTATACCCCTCACTTCCTCCCCCACCCCTCTCTTCCCCCCTGTGTCAAGAGCACAGCTCACGTCATAGAGGGCTGTGACATCAGTATCGACTAGCGTCATCGATACATACATACAGCATAACTTAATGAGAAAAGTCCTGATAACCGTAGTTTCTAAGGTTTGAAAGACTCAAGGAACTCACACCCCCCCCCCCCCCCCTTGGGGGGGGGGGGGGGGGTTCCGTAGCTCGGCACGTCGTGGACAGCACGGGTGGAGTCTGGCATCCTACCATTGGAGACTTCTTCAGTTCATTTTTTTTTTTTTCGAATCGATGGTACCCTGGCTTTATTGATAAGGAAGCCTAACGCCTAACTTTCTCGGATACGCTCGAATATATGTCGGAGATCCTGTGTATAAATAATGCAAATGAAGCATCCTTGGCAGTTCATAATCGGATGAGGACGAGGTGGAGACGCCCCTGTCCGGACAAAATGTTCAAATTCCAAGTTTCTACTCATAAAAACTCTTCTCACCACTAACAGATCAGGCAGAAGAATGTAGACATAGAATCTAGAGGGTCTAATCCACTGTCAAATCAATTTAACTGGTTAAAAAAAAACAAAAAACAGATCATCACAGACCATAGATATACTAATACAAAAGACCCGGTACGCGTGGGAACTTCTGGTCCAATTTGAACAAAGCGTCGACGCTGCAAGTCAGGGAGACTTTTTGATCGCTTCATGTATCCGAACTTAACGACTTTTTTTTGTTTTATATGAACAAACATTCTAACCCTGGAAGGTTAGACGTGTGTTCCCTTTCTCTTCGATGGCTGTTTTGTGTCAGTTGTAAGCCCATAGCTTGACGAAAAAACTTACGTCGGCATGCTCGGGTATAATGATCTTGAGGACTTTAGACGGGGTGTCATAGCGGAAGCTCTCGTTGTATTGGGCGGCGGTGTAGACCTCGTTGGGACCTTGGACCTTGACGTCGATGAACTTAGAATAACCAAAGGTCAAGGAAGTTTCCTTGCCGATGGTTGAATCTATGTAAAAAGTTCCAGAGAAAGGAGAATCTTTCTTCACCAGACCGGCATCTGTCAGAATCTGTATAAAAACAGTGCACATGTATATTGTTTGTATTGTTTCTTTTCATGAGTGTCTGTGCAAAACATTTATTTCTCTCTCCCTCTCTCTCTCTCTCTCTTTCTCTCTCTCTCTCTTTCTCTCTCTCTGTTTCCAAGTAAGCGAAGTATTTTGTTCTTTCTTATATTGTCCTCAACATTTTCTTGAAAGCTCAAAATGATGCTGAATATGTCCGTTTTTCTTTAGGCTATTTTAATGTGTGTTAAGAAGAAATCATCAGATATAGCTCACTTATGCAAATGGTAATGACATCTTTGCACCATGTTTTATTGATTTGAGACTTTCACTAGGCTATCGACACTACGAGCATGGATGGTATAAAGTGTTTTGTAACGCACCGAGTGAGGCACATTCGCCCTAGGAATGATGTTGTTCTCTGTGGCCACTGTTGCTGCCAGACCGTCGATGAGTGCAGTGGAGTTGTGACGTCCGCTGTAGAAGAAAGTTTTGCCTCCTGTCTCATGTGACAAAGCGGCGATACTCTGCTCGGCTCGTTGGCCATAGGCGAGTGCGTGCACCACAATACCTGGGGAGGTGGGGGGGGGGGGAGAAACAAATAAAATGGAGCTATCACAGCCTGTCAGATGTGATCGTTAACACTGTGTCACCAGAGAACCAGATGTACTAAAATTCTGAGCATTTTCATTTGAAACTGTCAGACTGGCAACTGTGATTTGCATTCGACCAAAGTTAAAAATGCTGCATCAATTTGAACATTTGGCTAAGGCAACCAGCAAATGTCTATTATAATGCAGAATGGATATACAGACATATTATTATAGGTATCTAAAAGTAGGACGAATGTTTATATAACGAACTCTTTTAATTTCTTACACCTGACAAAGATCAACTTACCTCGTTTCATCAGAGCCGGTCTAAGATCTTTCAGGTAGGGCTCCTCATTCTCTTTGCCGTCGGTGATCAGAATGATGGAACCTCCAGGGGCGTCTCCGTCTTTCATAAGGACCTGGGGTGGAACGGGGAGAGTATTAGGGCGGTAGACATCATGGCAGGAATCAAATAGAGTTCCGGGGCAAAGACCCTGTAGTTTCAGAGAACTATAAAGTTTCACTTGCAGATAAATATTACCCAAGTTCAAGTTTTTTTCTACATGACTACTTTGCCAATCCAAGTTATTACGTGATATGTATTTAATATCTGTCGCTTTGTTTCTTGAAAGAATTACACTTTCCTTTCATAATTCAAAATTAATCTTCTACCAAGAGATGTCCATGAAGAGGTATTTGTAAACTATGACTAAAAAAAAATGACAGGGAAAAAAAAACACCTCAACCATTGCCATAGCAGAATTCTTCCGTGATTTCCCATTGATGTTTTTGAATTTCTTTTTCTGTGATCTCAGGAGTGGAATTAGAGTTTAATGAAATACGGGAGCTGAGATACAAAGAAAGATGGTGGAGGTGAATAAAAGCCAAAGTTTGTCTCTTTCATAATGGTAAGAACATTTATAGACAGTAAACAGATTTCCGGAGGACATATACCTCCACCCCTTTCTGCAGCCCAGATCCTATGCTAGTCTTCCCATCTGCTCGTTTGGGCAGGGTATCGATAAGAGAGAATCGATCATTCTCCGAGTTGACCTCCACCAACTGGGACAAGGTGGAGGCGTTGGTGCTGAACTGGACAATGCCCAGTTTGCTTCCGGTCTCAATGCAGCTGAGGATGTAGTTACTAGCCGCTTGCTTCATGACACTCAGAGATGCACCCTGGGGAGAGACACGTGGAACAAAGGCTGTTATTTCAGTTTTCCGAGGTACTAGACTAAACCAGATGAGTTTCTATTAAGACTGCGCAATAAAAAATATGAGTAAAACAGACAGGTCGTTTAAGATTATGAAGAAATGAAATTCAATTTACATCCTTTTTTTTTTTTTTTTGGATTGTTATCCACAAACAAGGCGAGTGATTAATATGTTCTTCTTCTTTTCTTTTCTTTTTTTTTTTTTTTCGATGACATAATTTACAGAATTCAAAGCGCATAAATGAATAAACTTGATCTTGTCTCTAAAAAAAAAAAAAAAGGCTGCAGAAAAGTAAGGAAGTGAATATAACACATGAACAAATAAGAGAAATGTATAACAAATAGTTAGTTTTTATTCGAAATTGAATGGTTAGATTTGGATCTATATTTCCAAACATCGCGCAAAGGACAATCCCAATTTCATGCTGAGATTCTCTGACAAACAAGGGTAATGTTCGTGTTTATTTAGCGCTTTGATAAAAAATCTACTGCAGCAAGTGACAGGCAATAACATTCGAGATGACCTCCACGAGGAGGTTGAAAGACGTATATAGACGTAAATAACGTAAGTTAAGGCCGATTTTCTATCAAGATCGTTCATCGTTCATAACATGTCAAAACATGGGACTCCAGCTATGCTCTGAGAACCCAGCTGTCGATATTGTCTGACACCTGCTATGAAATCATTATCAAAAGAGATAATGGGCAGTTCGTCCATCCTTTTAGGACATTATTTCCTCTATAAGCATCCACCCATATAACTTACCGCTTGTTCTTTCTTCATCATCAACCAACATCTCCTGGGTTTGCAATCGCTATCCATAGCACATGTTATCATTACTCCAAGAATGTAAATGATTTTACATTATTCATCATTATTAGTATTAGTATTATCACTATTATTCTTATTTTGTATTTGTTATAGTTTGGGAGAAACTCTTACAGGATCTATATTTGCATCACAGCCTTATATCCGTATTCCCTTCAGCTTTCAGGTTTCCTCAAGTATGATTAAATGACTAGTGGAAATGCAAACGAAGCTAAGTGATTTGATCGAAGTTTTGGGAAAACTGGACTTTTTTATCATATCCCCTGTGCCTCAGTACTGATGAAACAAACATTCTTTTTTAAAATTGCGTCTAGGTTTCTTTCTTTGTTTGTTTTTCGTACAATGAAGTAAAAGCAACAAATTGCTAGTCTTGTCAAAATGGCTGGGACCATAGCCCACGCGCGCGCGCACACACACACACACACACACACAGATATGCACGCACGCACGTACGCACACACACATCAACTTAGCACCTATCCCACTCTCATTTACTTTCACCTCATAGACCTACCGTCATACTGCCGGAAGTGTCCAGTACCAACACTCGCTTCCTAGGATGTGCCTGCACATATCGAAACCTTGGCCGAGTATCTGTCTTGTCAGGTAGTGGTTTTTTGACTGCAGAAAGAAACAGATAATCATTTTCACACTTTGCATCAGCAAACATCATGTTAATTTTCATACCAGTAACCACGTTTTGTGCTATACCCCACTTGGGTTAAACAGTACGCCACAGAATTACAGAATATTACGCTGCTCCGTATCTGAGGGATTCACGGAAAACAGACATTTGAATAAGCTCAGCTGATAATAGGCCTACTCTGTCTGCTTTAAGAGTTATAATTTTGTTTACAATGGAGAAAAGGCCATCTGAGTAAACCCGGATGACTTCATGGTTATTCTTTCTGCTTTTAGGCTTAGAATTAAGCGTTGTGTAGAGAGGTTCATCTATGCTCAGGACAATGTGTGTGTGTGTGTTTGTGTGTGTGACTGTGTGCATATGAGTGGATGTGTGCGGTGATGGAGGGTATGCACTTTGAATTTCATGACACCTCTCACAGATTACTGTGATGAGTTATGTCAAAAAAGACAAAAGAAAAAGATAAAATTAAAATTCATTAATCAACTGAACAGAGCATAAACTATGTCCTGGTTGTTTCGCGGCTCACAGTTTATAAATACACACAGAAGAGTACAGCACGTCTATGGTTTTAATGTCTAATCAGTGACACAGCACGTTAGTAAACCCAAGGGGAGGCCCCAGGTCGTCAATAGGCTTAGGTGTAGTCTGGACAGACAGTTTCTTTTCTCACCTGTCAGCCCCGGATCTGTGGAGGTCTTTGACAACTAGCGCTTCCTGACAGCCTGGCTATGAAGGGTTTGTGTTTTCTATTTTCATATGTGAACTTCCTTTTTACACAAGGAAAGAAACTCTTTTACCACATTAGATGAGACAGGGTGAGAGAGGGCGTAGTAGTAGAACTGTGAATGTTTTGTTAAAGGGGAGTGGGTGGAGGATGGTTAAAAATTAGAGGAATTGTGAGATGGTCGACCATATCAGAAATTTTATTAGTGGCAGCTGTCAGCCGTGGAGGGTTGTAAAATTGGCTGCTGATACTGTTATTTTTCGTGCTGATTGTGTTTGTGGGTTTATAAATGACAGTTGCAATAGTGTATTACAATAGCAGTGATGTCGTTGAGTTTGAAAGTGGTCTTGTTGTTGCTGGTACGAGGATGGGTCTCAGTTGTTAGTTCCAATGACGAAGCCACTGAATTAGTGTTACTGCAGGTCCAATATGGGCGTGGTGCCGCTTATGCTGACAAAGCCCTACGAGTTTAACCCTGGTGCGACCCATTCCTTTCTTCTTCAGTTCAAGCTTTAGAGCCTTTTAATAGTAGTGCGGTTCCGAAGATATTCGATTTAGATATTGTTCCAATGTTGCTGATGCACACACGGGCTTATAAACCTTTCAAGATCATCAAGGTAATTGAATTTGCCCAAAAAATGTCCAGATAATCTTTCTGGTCATTTTGAATTTTCCATCAATGAAGACACTGGTCTGTGAGCAACTATCGCGTCCTTGAGGGAACGGTACAGTCTATGTAAGCCTTTCAACCTCCTAAGGATGGTTATTTCGTATTATAAGAGAAGCATCGGACTCTTTGTTTCGTCTGTCAGAATGACTCTTCTTGTTTTACCTATTTTCCTTCACTTCTGAAATTGTCCAAAAATTACTATGTCAAATCGAGGGTTTCTATAGACGAAAATAACGATTTTGCCGTGTACGTGAGAAAATTATATTTTAAACTTTAAGATTCGGAAAAAGTAATGTTTGTTTCGTTGATGAAGAAGTTGCTATTGTCCCAAGTTTCATTTCAGAGCGTCAGAGTGTCAAAGACAGACAACCGCCCGAGATGGACTAAGAGCCATAAGACAGGAAAGAAAGGGTTCACTTTTAGCAAAGTCCTCGTGTTTCCTCATGACCTCCCAAGCACTCTTGTATCGACACAGGCGGTTCTGTCTGTTGGGCGCCAGGTAATTATGTCGCAGGTGTTTGGGCGCAGTCTCTGGGTCCTCACAAAACTCCACAATCTGGAGGTGAAAAGTAGAAACCATAACTGATATAACACAAATAAATAAATAAATAAATAGATAAAGAAAGAAAGAAAGAAAGAAAGAAATAGGCCTAATGCATAATAAATAGCAATTAAATAAATTAATTTATCAGTAAATAAACCTAAAATAAATAATAACGAAAGAAAAATCAGGATTAAAAAAAAAAAAAAAAGAAAACAAAATATGCAAACACAACAACTGATATCCAGCACCAATTGCCATTCATTGTGACAACAAACAACAGATGTCCAACAAAATAACGTGACTACTTTTCTAACGATGGAAATGATGAGGATTTTTTTTTTCTTAAAATGAAAATTGGAAATGATGATGATACTGAGACTGGCCACAAACTTGACGAAGCCTTTGATATCCCTTAAGATAATATCCATAAGCTCATATAAAGCCGATTCATTATATTTGTTCTCTACATTTTTTTTTGTTTTTTGTACACATACAAAAAATCAAAGAACAATCAATAATGTATAGGTAAGCCCCTCCCCATCCCTATCTCTGGACCGTTTTTCATCTATTTCCTTGACAATCGCTGCCATGAACATGCACCCTCCGTGAGCAGATGGCTAAATACTAGCATTACTCACGCTGTCCAAGTACTGCATAAACATAAGGGAGGAGGCTGCCTTGTTGGCCGCCATCCTAGGGAAAAACCGACAGTTCTTTTCCGGCTTTCCTGTCAGAAAGTCAAAATCACACGGCTTGCTGGTATATTCGTTCAGGATAGAGCCCTCTACCTCAGTGGAGCATCTGAAAGAAGACAATGAAGAGAACAACAGAGAAATTGAAGTGGAACTCTGGATCTCAACTGAAAGGAAAATTACGAGGTTGATAACCAGATTGCCACGGGCTGCAGTGCAAGGTTCTTGATCCGAATTTTAGCCTCCATCTCAGATGAAAAAAATCGAAAAATAGGGAGATGAGCTAATAACGAAACATTGCAAGCAATAATCAGATCTATACTTTCATTGGAAATACATGTAAATTTTTCATAATTAATTGTTTTCCTTTAGTGTATCCACGCTTATCAGCTTAACAGAAAATTGTCATTAGTTATTCCTATAGAACTATATGGATTCATCAGTGCCAATAATTACTTTGGTCTCTGGTAAATGCCAAATGTTAATAGAAAACACAAAAGCAACAACAGTGAAGAAGATAACAATGGCAATAATCATAACAATACAAAAGTGACATTAATACAACAATAACAACATGATGAACATCAACAACAACAATCAAATCAACAACAACAAAAACAACAGAACTAGCGGAGAAAGACAACAACAACAACGGTAACTAAACAAGTGACTCAAACAGACTACATACACAGCTCCCAACAGTGGAATGCTTGGACTTTGAGTATACTCAGAGCAGAAGGAGCTGTCTAGTCGACAAGGTAGAATACACCAACAACGACAACAACGACGACTTTGTATGATATTTAATTTATTAACGCTGGTGCTATTATTTCCCTTCATGTGACGCAGTCTGCATGATAGAAAATTTTATGCGAGGTTTTCTTTATGAAATGGTTCTATTTTTTTTTTTTTTTTTATGTTTCTTATAACCAAAGGCCGTTGTGGACGAATTTCTGAATGATATGGGAGGTACGCAGCACCGTGTCAAAATGGAGGCATATACCTCAGATATCTGGCCTGTCACTGTCCATCATCTGTCCGGCTGAACGATTGGCAATGAAATGAAAGGACAAAAGGAAGAGCAAAGGACAACGGGAGAGGAAAAAGGGACAGGAAAAGTGAAAAAGGGACGAATAAAGGATTAGGTGTTGAAAAGAAATGCATGATAATTATGATGGAGCACCGCCAAGCCATTATGACGTGCAGGTCCATATCTGCTATGAGGTGTGATTCTAGAAGGCAAAATCAGCATTATGGTACATATATCTACATGATTGTTGTCACATATTTAACGTCAAGGCACAGACTATGCTTATATCATGCATCAAACTCAGGATGGAACAGGCTCATTATTTTTTCGTGCACATTCCTTACACAAATATTGAAGAATTGTTTATAATTTACCAATCTGTTGTCATATTATACTGCAGGAAGGTCAGGATTGGGCGTTCCCAGTTACGGTTACGGTTTTGGTAAGCTTTTCAACCTTCTGTCATGATGGTTATCTCAGCTGATCCTCGACTGTAGTTCAAAAATAACAAAACACCAAATCGTGTTTGATCTAGATCTTGCTGGCTTTCCCATTCACTGCTCTTAGATATTTTCCACCAACGTGACCCGCAATGCCAGACTATTAATTTGTACTTTCCTATGATACAGTTTAGGTCTGCGAAAACATGGTGAATTGATATATTTATGTCCCATTAAGTCCCATCAACACCGAAAAACTGCAAATGTTTATTACATTATTCTTTTCTGACCATCAAGAAACACTGGCTTGTAAAGATAAGACGTGGTAAACTGACCAGACTGAATCAGACTATAGATTGATTTCATTTTGAAAAAGTGGAAATTAAGCCTCTTTAAGTAACTGTAAAGATTTTGTGGATATGGGGAACTGTGTCGCTATTAAAGAAAAGCCGGTTAATGAAGTGTATGGCTTTCCACATAGTCAGATATCTGAGTTCTTTTTTTTTTTTTCTTCTTCTTCTTTTCGACCCAAGTGCTAACTAGTAACTCTGCAAATGTTACCTATTTCCTCTACGACTCGATCGGCATATTTTATACATGAACTGCCTCCAAATAAATTACTGTAGATCTACCGCAAATTCATAATTGTTGTACTCATATTTCTTGTAATTACGTTTGAAATGATATGTCCTGCATGTAGTCAATAATGATCACCAGGGAATCATTGGTACCGGTACCATTGTTCCAGTAGATTCTTCTGACATTTTAAGGGTTAAGATTTTACTGTTATGAAAGTATGTTCAGGGCCGAATTAATTAAAAAGAGGTATCGTCAGGTGTTTTTGATAAATCATATTGGTTCGTGCCAAGGGCAAGGATTTAAACAAATCGTAGCACAGAATATGTTGTGAAAACAGCAGGGCAGTCTACATTGCTGGGACAACTCAATCATTCACAGAGGGCAAGATTACTGTCCTTGACCTGCCTAAGGTCAGTCAGCCTTGCGCTAGACGGAAGACAATGGAAAGTCTTGTCAGAAGGTGGGGCCACTCCACGAAACAAATGACCTGGGACGAGGATGACAATAAAAAGTGCTAATTATAATGCCTGCACCATTAATATGCCACTGAACAAACAAAAACTAATTTAAACTGACATCAATTCCACTATGACATCTGCCATTGAAGTTATCTAATCGTTTATTTTTGTTCTTCTGTCGCTAATTTTCACCCCCGTCCCTCCTGGTCTTCTTCTTAACTTTTGACATTTATTTTGTAACCTATATTGTTGGTATTACGGAGTCGAAAAGGTTCGCAGGGTCAAGCGCCGAAAGATGGGGCGC
Source organism: Peronia verruculata (assembly GCA_038406235.1). Classification (NCBI taxonomy): domain Eukaryota; kingdom Metazoa; phylum Mollusca; class Gastropoda; order Systellommatophora; family Onchidiidae; genus Peronia; species Peronia verruculata. Next base: position 17,087 of record JBCAUA010148481.1, read on the forward strand.
AGTAGTAGAACAATGGGAATGTGTTACGAGCACCAAGCCAAGAGCTTAAGTGGAGTTTCAACACTAGCGCAGTGCTAGTGCATTTGCCGGCCTGACACGGGCATTTAATCACCGAGATTAGCGTAGGACGCCCCTTCACGTACACTAACATCTTCTGTCCTCTGTGCTCTTACTTACGATGGGACTCTGCAGTAATACAAAAAATAAAGTTAGGAACCCGCAGCTCGTGACAAACTCCTGACCTCTTATAACTGGGTCAGAGATGCGATAAAAAGTTGGAATTGCGAGTTAGTGACAAAAAAAAAAAAAAAACTGGAATTCTTCTTTCACAGGGTGTTTTCCAATCTACCAAAAATTTTGAAAAATTCAACACGGGCATATTTCCTTTCATTACAGTTTTTCTCACATTTATTATCTTTTTTAAGAATTAATTTTTTTAAATGATATTATTTATTTACTTATTTGCGTTTCGAATGTTTGAAGTATTCTTCTTTCTCATTTGAAAAATGTGTTTGTGCTTGTGTGCCAAATCAAAAATAAGTATCTAACTAACTAAAAAAAAAAAAAACAACAACTGCTGCCTGTGTCCATCGTCTCAAAGGCACCACCATTATAATCATTAGTACTTAAGGATTTAGTTCTTTAACTAAGTTTAATGGCATGCAATAAACCTCTTGTGCCCTTACGATCCTAGCACTGTAATAAATCTTTTTCATTAAGATTTCCACTACACACAATGTCGTCAAACTGGCTCTTGTCAACACTGAACATATTTGTATATATAAATAAATTTTTAAAAAATAAAAAAAATCACCAAGCATTATTTAGTGAATGATGAAAATCTAACTAAAAACACGATTTTTCATATATGCAGAACAGATTTCTGTTTTTGATTATTTGTTTGTTTTGTTTGTTTTGAAGCATCGTTTAATTTGTAAAAATGTACCGCTTGGAGTGATGGAAAACTGTCACGCTATCAGTATCTACTAATTAACATCCGTGTTTTATGTTTGCATTTTTAATGAGTGCTAGGACATTGATAAATATTTATAATAATTTTGAAACAGTCACGGAACAAAGGAACTAATTTGCTAAGGAATATAAAACTTCTGACATTCGCCTTTCGTTAATTAAATAACAACAGCATGAAAGCAAAGCAATAAATTATAACCGAGGTCAGTCTACATAAATAATGGAATAAACACAGAGGAAAAATCGCCTATTAAACTGAAACAAAGAGATAGTTACATAAACGAGGTGTTTTACAATTCTGATCGGTCCATATATATGTTAGTATGCAGAGAAAAAAAAAAGAAACAGAATTAAAGCAAAAAAAAAAAAACAAAAACTATGTAAAATGAAAATTTATGACTGGTTCAAGACCAGAACAATAATTTTACTGCTGTTGGGGCTACACTCGCGAACAGGTAGAAGCAAAATATCTGTTGAAAATTCAAGTAAATAACTCGTTAAAAGAATGAGAAATTACACTGTCGCCCAAATTATATTGAGATGGCCGCCTACAGGTGGCTGAAAGGCAGAGTGAGAATATGACGTAAACCAAATTTAAAAAAAAAAAAAAGTTAAAAGTACCATCCCTTGACCTCCCCAAGAGGGGAAATTGTCTTGGCCATTTCAGACCGCTTCGCTGCAGTGCAGCGCCACTGTACTTCCCCTGATATACATCAAGTACCCGTTTTACAGATGGGTGGGCTGAGGAAAATTGTGTGTTAATTATCTTTCCTAAGGATACAACGTGCTACCGTTGCGAGTCGAACCACCAACCTCTGCTTCCAAAGGCCGCAGCACAAACGACTGAGCTAACACGCCATGTGTTAAGAATTCATATGCATTAATTAAGAAAGCTGTGAAGCTCATGAACTAATTTGTCACTTGTTACTACGAGAGAGTTTGTTTTTCTGATTAGTGATATATCTTCAATGGATCACCCACAATCGTAAATATCGCTAGTACATGTGTGTAGTAGCAGAAAATTTAATATGCAGCAGCTGAAATGGAAGATTGTTATCTATAATTAAAATTCTATCATTCTAGACAATTACGTTGTCTTCGAATATCGAGAATTGCAGTGCAATAGGGTTAAACAAGTATTGCACAGAAAGACAGAAATTCTGTTTGTCTGTTAGTATGTCTGTCTGTCTATCTGTCTATTTGTCTGTCTGTCTGTCAGGCATGAATCATAGGAGAGAGAATGAAATCACATTTTTATATTTTATGATTAAACTATCTCCAGCTTTAACTCAGCAAAGAGTTAATTAATTCTTTGGCACTGCTTTAGTTTTTAACCCTGAGTCGGTTTTTCAAGTGCATATTCGTCTCTGAATCATTTGGACATCAATACAGATTCAAAATAAAAATGCCAGGCTCTTTCTTCCCGCAAGTCAAATGCACACACATTATGCATCAGCTGCCGAAGAAATGAGAATTTGAGCACCATGAACAATCACATCAAACCTCACAAACTATGTTATGCATTAAAACATTTGTTTCATTTTATCTGTCAGAATATTTATGATGCACACACGTTTTATATGGCTTTGTAGCCTTAGAGGAGATTTCGAGAAGAAATTGGTTAAAAATAATGGAAAAGCAAAAACACTACTTTTCAAAACACAAAATCCGAAAAACAGATTATGCTGTCAATTTTTCAAATAGATATATTAAAATTGACAGGAGTAAATACATGAATAAATAAGATAAGTGCATATATTTATATTGTTTTGCCATAACTGAAAATAGCAGTGCTTTGGGCAGAACACTTTGAATAAAAGTATGTATGCAATACTTGGGGAAGCGACAAGCAGCCCCCCCCCCAAAAGAGAAAGAACTAAACCAGCAAACAAACACAAACAACTGACAAAGAAACAAACAGTAGCAAAACAGAAACATGTACATATATTAGACTTAACGTATTCCATTAGTCAGCCCTTTTTTTCTGTATGCTCGAGTAGCAAAACAACCTTCCATTCTTCTGGTTTGAAACAATTTATTACGAGTATTTCACCAAGTAGACAAATGGAGAAGTGCATCAATGGATGGCTTTGTGTTTATATGTACATTTGGAAACCCTTGTTTACATAAACCTCGTAAAACACTCCCGTACTCCACCCTCGTTTGTCCCACAAATCAAAATAAAGCTGACATGCAAGTAACGGGCATCTCTCTCTCTCTCTTTCTCTCTCTTTCCTCTCTCTGTCCCTTTCTCTCTCTCTGCATGTGTATGTCTTCCTCTACGTATGTGTCCCTCTTTGTGTGTATGTGTGTGTTTCTCTCTCGGCGTGTGTATGTGTATCTATACGTATGTCTGTGTCTTCCTCTCTCTATCTTTCTCTCCTTTTCTGCCTCTCTGTTTTTCCCTCTTTCTCTATCTTTCTTTTTGTGTTATCCTTGTGTCTGTGTATGTGTCTCTCTCAGTGTGTACATGTGTGCTTTTCTTCCTCTTTCTGTCCCTTTTCCTCTCTCTCTCTTTCTGTATATATATAATGTTATATATAATTATATTTATATATTAGTATGTTTATATATGTATGTGTGTGTGTCTCACTCTCTGTCTCTCTCTGTCTCGGTTTCCCTCTCATCGCCTCTTTTGTGTCCCTCCTCTGTCTCTCTCTCTGTGCCTCTCTAATTATATTCCCACTCTCTGTCTCTTTCCTCCTCGCTGTCACTCTCTCTCTCTCTTTCTCTCTCTTGTCAATTAGGCCCAAAACACACTAAAACCTTACCTGAGACTGAACCGGCCACGGCCTGACTAGTGTGTCACACATGTACATTTCTGAGTTATGATCTAGAGAGCGACGTGATGCTTGATACTGCTAGTAATTTACAGAGTTTTCTTCTACCTCCTCCTTTGGCTATTCGCTTTTCTCTCTATTTCAATCTTTCCCTTGTTGCTTAATCTCTTTTGTTTGTCCATCTGTGTGTCTCTCTCGTTCTCTGTAAGCGTTCCGTGTCTCTGTTCCTCTTCTTGTGTCTTTCTACCTATCTGCGCCCCTTTCTACATCTCTCCTTCTCTCTCCCAGTCTCGCTGTCTCTGTTTGCTCCTGTGACAATTTCTTTGTCGCTTTCTTCCTTGCTTGCCTCCTTTCCCCTCTCTTTTTTGGTATTGTATTTTTAATACAAAAATTTATTTCTGTTTGGGTTGCATTGTTTGTTTATTTGTCCCTCTTTCGCTCTCTTCTTTGTAATTTATTGACTGTTTTCATCTTTTTTTTTTACATTCTCTCCCTCTCCCTCCCTATCCACCCCCCTCATTTTCCTTCTCCACTCTCTTCAATCACTAACCCCCCCCCCTCACTCATCCAATTGCCTGTCCTCTTCCCTTTTCTGCCCCCCCCCTCTCCATCCATCACAGTTATTATCTTTCTGTTGCAAATGTGGACCCTTATAAGTGTCACCAAGATAGTGTTAAAACGTTCGTAATTCTTAAAACATCAAGAGAAATTTCTAGATTACCTAAGAATCAAATATTATGTCAAATGAAAAGTGAAAATGTGAACCGTACTAAGTGATCAAATCCAAGATTTAAGAAGACCGGAGTGTTTGATAACACCTTCTGTTTTCTGGTAACGATGAAACTAATTTATTTGGCCCGTGATATCAGTTTGCTAAATCAAGTTCTTCATATTTTTTGTTACCTTTTCTTAGGTATTTGATTAGTTGCCGATAGATATGTTTTATAAAACAGAAGTAGTTTTTAAATTAATCTTTATTTTATTTTATCCTATTTATTTTATTTTATTAAAAAAAAAAAATTCTTTCAATTCATGTTTATTTTCATTTCCTTTTTCTTGGAAAAGCGATTTGCATCTTTATCTCCACTGTTCAAATATGTGAAAAAAAAATCATTCTTAAACCCCAATCTCCAAAATCAACAACAACAACAACAACCGCAACAAAGTACATCTATTATATGCGTACGGCCTGATGGCCATGGACGTCCAAATGGAGGGTTGGCATGTGGTCATATCTATATATCAAATCCGACCGAGTCCACTGGGACACCCATTAGTTTCCCCTGCTAACCGTGACACCTGGAATGTCGATAAACAAAGAAACTCTTGTTTAGAAGACCAGCCTTGCTCTTCCTTCGCTATTTGTGTATTTGAGACCCTCCCCCCTCCACTTTCTCTCTGTCTCATTCTCAGTCATACACATATACGCACATACATACATACATACATACATACACACATCCATCCATCCATCCATCCATCCATCCATCCATCCATCCATCCATCCATACATACATACATACATACATAC
>JBCAUA010148592.1:0-22366 GCA_038406235.1 Peronia verruculata
CTTTGGTACTTGTAAGTAGAGGACGCTTGGGCTTTGCCAGCCACCAAGAAAAAGAACGGCCAATAGAGAAATTGAAGACCAACCGATGTGGACAACACAAGACACATCACAGAGGGACGACTGCCAACTTTGACACGGCCTGCCATGATCCAGTAAAGGCCGAGATAACCTCAACAGAGGTTAAAAGGCCCAAATAAAACCAACCGGCAAAAGCTCATTATTGGTTGGGTGTCTTCCATGGAATGCATCAATTTACCTGGGATGACATCTCTTCTTTCTGTCCATGCTCCCATTTTCTGTCCTGCTCTCTTCTTCGTGATGTGTTAACATATCTTACTGTGTTTAGCACAGTATAGCTGTGATCATGCTGATGTGTCGTTAAACCCCAACACAAACAAAACAAACCTCATTTTTTGATTTAACTTATTCCAAATTTGTTTTGGTCATTTTTATATTTTGGCCATGGAGTAGGAACATATCTGAACAAGCTTTTGATTTTTTTTTTTTTCATTAGCAAAGTATCATTTTTTGATTTGTTTTGTCCTGTCAGGTTTGGTAATGGCTACACCATCATCTTGCGTGTGAGTGGGGAAAATCCTGACATGACCCCGGTGATGGACTTTGTGACCTCTCTGTTCCCCACGGCCAAACTGAGGGAGAAACACCACAATATGGTGCAGGTAGGCTGAGAACTAATCTTCGATAAGAGGGAGAAGTGAACAGGAAGAGAGTGGAATGTTAGTTAGCATTGCAAGCACGAAACTCAACGCTCACTTTGTATTTTTTTAGAAGTGCGCAAAAAACCCCCCCAAAAAACAGTGGTTTTTAAAATTGCCTATCAGTAAAATCAAAACTGGAGAATATAGATTTTGAATTTGTAAGATAATTAATTATCAATCAAAATTTTAAAAAATGTACTTGAGTATTATGAAAATCTTTATTTTTCGAAATGCTCAACACATATGATAATCGTAATCTGTTGCATGTTTTTTCATTGCTTGAAATGGCTGGCATTTGATTAAATGCTGAAATGCTGTTGCTGGTTTGAGTTATCTAAAACTTGAGAATGTTTTATTTCGATTGAAATACTTCAATGCTTGCTTACTGCTAAGAGCTATCTTACCATATTTGAAATCAAATAGCTTGAGGTTGATAAACTAACCAGTTTATTTGTCATTAGAATGTTGTTTTGTTTATAGTGTTATTTCTTAAATGTGCCAGATTCCCACCGTCTTTTTGTGATTTTATCATATACATTCATGCTCCTTGCATATAACAGTTAATTTATTTGCAGTTGAACACGTGAATCAATTTTTCCCACTCAGATTTTGAATTGAATTACTGGAGAGACAGTTTATTTTTCATTTTTGAACAACACAATTTATTTTTCATTTTTGAACATAGTAAAATGAAATGTGCTTTTTGATTCTGTTAATGAGCTCAGATTAGTTAGCTGGCTAACTTTGTGGGTTTTGTCCTGTTCTGTTGACAGTACCAGCTGGGCACTGACCACAGGTCACTCAGCAAAATGTTTGAAGCCATGGAAGAGGCCAAGAGACGACTCAATGTGGAAGATTACAGCGTCTCTCAAACAACACTGGACCAGGTCACATCTCGGCTTTATTCTGCTTTTTTTTCTTTTCTTTTTTTTTTTTTGTTGTTGTTGTTTATCTTTGTCATGATATTGTCTGTGATTTTTAATTGTTTAAATTTTTTTTTTATTTTCAGTTTTCTTGTCAACTTATTGTTTTTGTTTATGTCATTCTGATAAATTGCCCTGATTTTTTAAAGAAAAATGCATATCTTTATCAGCTGATTTGACTGTTAATCAAGCTTCCATTCTTTCTTTCACAACATCAGATTTGTACAAAATCTAGTAATTTCACTGGACTTCTCTTAGATATCTAGTAGTGGTCACATGTTGAACTTTGAATGAAGCCCAGTGTTGAGACTTTGAGTACCTCCAACCCAAACATTTTATTGTCTGGAGTATTGAATATCAATATCCGTCATGTTTTTAAAATTTTGGCCTTGTTTAAGCAATCAGATTTTCATCAATTTTGCAAAGAAGCAAAGTGATTTAACTGATGAAGAGTTGTGGGAGGATCAGAAACTTGATTATATTGATGACTTAAATGACACCATCTGGAATATCTATTGAATATTAAAAAATCTGTAATGCTTTTTGTTTATTCTTGTCTCATGTCTATTCCATCAGGTTTTCATCAACTTTGCAAAGAAACAAACTGATCTCATTGATGAGGAACTGGAAGACGATCAGAGCAATGAAGATGGGGATGACTTTATCGACAACTTTGATGATAATGTTAGCAGCCTGTTCAATGCTGGTAAGTATTTTTTTTGTTAGATAGGCAAGTCAGATGTTGTGGAATATCATATCATGTGATTCATTGAGAAGGATTGCATGATTCCCCACAAAAGCCATAAATTTTAACAAACACAATATCACACTGTAACTTTATTCTTTGGGTTCATTGTCTTCTCTTTGAATACAGGGTATCTGAGTTATGTTTGGTGAATGGGTCTTTTCCTCTGGAATCATTGGAACAGAAAAAGACTCCCTTTCCTCGACTTCTATGTCTTCTTCATAACTTTCATCCCCTCAAAAATGTCAGTCTTAATCCATTCCATCCATACTTGCCTCCCCTTCTTCACCTCAGCAACTGAGTTTGCCTTGAGCTAACATGGCAAAATCTGTATTTTTAATTTTATTGGCAATAACTCTGTAACGACATGTCCGAAAAGTCATCTGTACTTACATATGTCTAGCTGTTGTAATACTAGTAGCAGGGCACCACCCATGGCTAATGAACTACAATTCATTTACGACTAAGGAGCTGGGAGACATTCCAAATCAGACCAGTGCTTTAGTCTGGTTCAGATTTTGCCATAACCCATTGGCTGTCGACTGCGCCCTGCTACGAGTATTCTCATGGTTGCTCGGAAATGAATAAGAAAACAAAATTGTTCATAAAAAATAAATAAATAAAAAGTTTATTCCCAGTAATTATTGATTCTTGCAGTGAGAAGAAATATGTGATTTATTTGTGAAGTGCATACCTTAATGGACATTGTACAGAGGAACTGCTATTTTTTTCAATAATTTTATTATTTTCACAATTTTTTTTCATGGACTTTCTTTCTATATCTCAGTTTGATCCTGTTTGAGGTAAAAGGGATTGTGGGATCACATGTACTGATGAGCTGAGCACTAGTCCTGTCTACTTCTTTACCTCTGTATAAATGTCTGGGATTTCTGCAAACATGTTGCCTGTCTGTAGTGCCAGTCTTTCTAGTCTGGCCATGTACCAGGCTCATCCACATCTTTTATATCTGTATAAATGACCCAGATCTCTGCAAAAATCGTACCTCACTGCTCAACTATATTATCTGCCCTGTTCTGTGTTCATCACCTGTTATCTCCCTTGTCCTCTGTTGCTCCGTGCCTGATAGTTTTCATAAAGCAGATATATTTAAACGGTTTCATAGACATTTAATTTCATATTCTCAAGTTTGTACCAATATTTTGCTAGTCCTATATGTTATCTGTCGCCTTCCTGTCGTCTTCTTCCTGTCCTCATCAGTTCCGGCACCGCTTGCCCTCAGCTACTCCATGTCAGATATTTTTCTTTATTTAACTTGTATCTGAAAGTTTTCATAGTGTGGGATTTGGGCCAACATTGTTTCTGTCCATCTGTATTGACTGTCTTCTTCCTTCACAATTCTGTCCTCATCAGCTACAGCACCGCTTTCCCTCAGATATCCTGTCAGATATTTTTCATTATGTAACTGTGTCTGAATGAGACGCGACACGATGAAATCAAGTGCTCGTCAAACTGAGGTAATGGGAGAAATCACGTTTTTCAACAGTGAAGGAATTTTTAGTGCAATTTTCTTTCTTCACAGAACCCCTCTATATCAATCTAAAAATGCGTCTTAGAGTTAAATTTGCGGAAATAGAGTAAGTCCAAAATTTGTAATTTAGTGGCATTTCCCAATAAGGATTAATAAGGATTAACAAAGTGATCAACCATTTACAGGTGCAGCGGCAGGTCACCCCTGTCGACTTTAATTGTGTATATCTCAGTCTCTAGTTGAGGTAAAAGTACAAATTTTTCACAGCCAGAAAATGAAATGAATAATCTTTACAAGTGATTCTAGTAACTCCAATTGACCAAAATTTGACAAGAGCCTGATTTCATTGCATTGCATCTCTTTCATAGTCTGGGATGTGTGCAAACATTTTTCAGTCTACTGATCTCTTTCTCTCTCTCTCTCTCTAACATTCCCGTCTTTTGTCTGTCTCTCTAACATTCCTGTCTTTTATATTTCTGCAAATGACTCAGATTTCTGCAAAGATCGTTCCTGCCTACTCAGTCATATTGTTTGTCTGTCTTTCTGTCTCCTTCCCATCTTCTCACATATCAGTATAATTCAGACATCTCTTGTGTCTGTATATTGTTTCTCTGTCTTCTTCAGCTACCAATTCTTTGCCCCACTACTGGTCCCCATTAGACATTTTTCATTTATGTAGATGTGTTCTAAATAGTTTCATTTTTGTTTTTGTTTTCGAGAAGTGGCCTGCCAACTAAAGTCCTGCTAACCCTTGGGTCTGTTGGGGGGCTTATTGTCTTTTCCCCCCACCTACTTTTAAATCAACTTGTAATCATAAATGTTGTTTAGCTCAACGTTTTTCATTTTGATATTTAATATATGAAACATCGTGAGAACAAAAAAAAAGAAAGAAAAAAAGAAAAGGAAATGTCTGTAGTAACGTAACCCCTGAAAGGCTAAAGTCCCCGGTTTTGTAGCATTTCTGGTCAGACTCAGAGTGACTGAGGGCTTTTAATAGGTATTTCATTTTTTTCATCAAGTGGTAACACCAGTCTGAGCTTTCAGTATTCATAGTGGTTATTAGAGAAGCTTAAAAAAATATTAAAAAAATAAGATCATGTTAATCTTCAAGAAGAAGAAAATACCTCAGGTGACACATACCTGAAGCATGTTTGTTGGTTTGAATTGGAGTTTAACGACACAGCAGCACAATCACAGCTTTATTGTGCTGAACACGGTAAGATACGTTTATACGTCAAGAGGAAGGGATGAAAAATATTTGCTGATGAGTTACTCATGAGGAAAAATAAAGTGATTTTTTTTTTCCTAAATCTTCCTCTTCCTAGACCACATTTTTAGATTTACTGTGTAGAAAAAAAAGAAACACAGAAAGCAACGTAGTTATTCAGACAGCTGCTCTGCGTATATAAAAGAATAAAAATCTGGATCTGCATTTTGGCCAACAAGAAATTATAACCAAAAGAAATCTAGTTGTGATGAAGTCCAGTTCTATTCTTATTTGTTCTGCAACTAGACCATGTGTAGTTGTGATCATGAAGGCTCGTGATAACTCATCTAGATCTAGCAATTTTGTTTTTAAATCACTAGACTAGATATTACACACAGATTTACCTCCTGCTTCAAATAAGAATTTGAATACTAAATTTATCCTTTATATTATCAGTGCTGGTGATTCATTTTAAAAAAAATACATATCTGTTTGCATTGCGATGTCCACACAGATGAATTGTGGCAAGGAGATCAGAAAAAAGAGCAGTCATACATCCACTTGTGAAACTAATTAGTATTTAATTTTGTACCATCTTTCACACTATGGATCTGCTTTCAATGAAATAGGCCCATCTCTGACATCCCTCAATAGCCGAATTTATTTGTCATATAAGAGTCCACAAACTTGAGATCTGTTTGAGTGAGAGAGATCTTTCAAACTACATGATCTCAATAGACAGTATAAGATACCAGAAAATGGTACATGTAGTAATACAGAACTTCTCTTTTCTGCCTCCTAGTACTGAAGATTATCACATGGTGACAGCTGAAGCTGTGTTTGTTCCACATTGTCCATTGCGTTTATTTCACATTGTCAGCAGTGTTTGCTTAACATTGTCAGCAGTGTTTGCTTAACATTGTAATTTGTAGTGAAGATACTTGTTTGCAGTCTGGAACACATTGTATTGTGAACAGTTAATACTTCAGGCATCTAGATTGTGTAGCACATTGGTGTAACAACAATCTCTATACAAGAGGATAAATCAACTGACTTTCACTGTATCTCAATTGAAAAGAGTGACAGTGTCATTGTGCCCTTTTATTCACAGTTTGATTTCACCTGTCATGTGGTCAAGTCTCTGGCTATGTGCAGATTCAGTCCATTGTTCCCTGTTACTCACTGTTAGACATGTTTGGGCTGTTAGATGTATCTCAATAGTCTGGGTTTGCCTGTTTTTGTTTTTTGTTTTTTTTTGCAAACTGAGTAATTTATCACATATATATATTGATCTATCATTCAAACTTGTCCTAGTTTTGTCTGAACAGGTCATCCCATTACAGCTAAGCTACTAATGGGTTAGGGGAAATAACCACTATATGCTTTGGTCAGTGAGTGCTGCGTTCTTTAAAGTTTCTTTTTTTTATTTGTTATTATTATTATTATTTTTAATTTTTGCTTTTAAATCCAGCAAATTAAACTGCTATTTAACTTTTATTTTATTTTTGAATAAAATAATTGATTTTGTTTGATCGTTCAGTAGTTGAGTACATATCATTTTTTTAATACATTCGTGCACGGAAGGAGATTATATAGGTTTATAATTATTACTGAGTGCATTTTTATCTCATTGCCACCATTGATAAAGCACTTTCCATACTTTATCATGCTCCACTGTCACCAGTATGTCTGTTTTGCAGTCACCCCCAGCTTCAGCATTGTAGGGCAACAGAAAATGCCAAATACAATGTTGCATACAATTACTAGGTTTTTTTGCCTTTATTCTCATTTGAATATCATTAATGTTCTATAAATTTGTGAGTGAAAAAAAGCTTTTTTTTTTCAAATCTTTTTTAGTCATGAAACCGTGAAACACATGAAATCCAGAGCATTCTCTTTTAAAAGGCAGATTTTTAGATTTTTTTCTGGTTTTTCATCTACCTCTGGTTCAGTTCTGTGGTCTTTCCTCTCCTATTTTATTTTCTGTATTTTTAAAAAGTTTTTTTTTTTTGTTCATCACACATCTAATATGTACCTTGGATTCATTTATCATACTTTAAGTAAATCATTATATGTAAAATTTTTGTATCAATCACCAAATAGTAAGACTTGTTTCTTGTGCGCAAAATTCAGGTATAATTCAATAAGGAGTAAAGAATATTTTGATCAATGACCAGAACAGGGAAAGAAATTGTTGGAAATTTGTAACTTGAGTTGATGAAATCAGGCACTGGTCAATTTTTGAGCACATAGAATTATTGATATCACTGTCAAGCTTATTCATTCCCCTTTCCATTGGTGAAAATTCTACTACTACTGTTTTGAGCAGAAGTTGAGACCCTGTCTGTTAAAGACATTGAAAGTGACCTGCTGATGCAGTTGAATTCAGTGAGAAAATAGTCGATCACTTTTATTAATCCTTAGTAATATTTATTTTGTCATGCCACTAAATTACTTTTTTTTTTTTTTTACTTTTAATCAGTATATTTCAGCAAATTTAACTATGAAATAAATTTTTGAAGGGACATAGAAATTTTTTTAAAAAGAAAAATAATGTGTAAAATAATTCACTCATTGTTTAAAAAATTGTGATTTCTCAAGTCTTGTCAGTTTCACTAGGGCCTGATTTCGTTGTAAAATATCTCATTTGTGGTTTCTGAGTAACACGAATATATGGCTGCCATCCTAGAGTTTGTAAATCTCTCACTCAGTCTTTGTCTCATACTGTTATATGGCTCTACTTTTTTCTTCTCTGTCATCCAGATTTCGTATTGGATCCTCTTGTCTGAGACATATGGTAATGAATTAAATCATGTGTGCATCTTTAGGCCTCAAGACCCACCCAGTGTTCATTAATCTCCTTCGTCTACTATTTTTGCTATGCAGTCTGTGTCAATTTTAGTCACACTGAGTTACAAGAGAACGCATAGTATGAAAGCCTGCCAGTGAAGCTAGTGGCTGTCAGTTGTTCTTAGTTACTGATGACATGCCTGCTGTGTCTTGTTCCTTGCATGGCTTTAGTTAAGTTTTAATGACAACACAATAGGGTTAAAGGTGAGACTTCTCTATCTTTGTTATTGCACCTGTTCCTGCAATGTAAGCCTATGCCATGTCTTTGGATCACATAAGCAACCGTACCCTGATGATTCTGTTAGTGGCTGTTTTTTTTTTTTCTCAGTGCATACATGTTTCATAGTGCACAGATTTCATTGAGTGTAATACCTAAAAATTCCTTGTGTGTAGCTATATCTGCTACTGTTGTTAAAAAGAAAAAAAAAATGAGATTATCCAAATTAGAAATGAAAAAATGAATATACATATATATATTGAAATTGAAGCATGTCTATGCATGTGGGCTATGGTTCTATAGTTTACAACACTAGATTCTGCGTGATGCCTTTTTTTTTTTTTAGTGTTTTTTGGTGCCACATACGTTATACGTCCTACTGAATGCATGTGTGACTGAGATTTGGGCATGAACGTGACACTTACAGACCAGCTCCCTACATTTCTATGTCTTACATATTTTTAGCCCTTCATAGTTCTTTTTTTTTTTTAATCCAGTCCTCAAGATCCTGTTCATTATGAGAATGAATTAGTAAATTTTGATATCATTTTTTTGTGTGCTTTTCCCACATAATATTTTGGCATATAGTTGACAGTGTTGTAAATTATTGCTTTGAAGTTTTGCAAAACTTTTTAACATACAAGGAATTTTACAAAAATTGGAATTATGTTTTTGAGATATGTCTCAATTCATAGCAGTTGAAAAATCCTGTGGCTTTAAACAGCTTTAGTTCCTGAGAGTCTGAAATCTTACTATAGGAGTTAAAAAATGTAGATACACTGTCAGATCATCCTAACTTCAATACTGGCAACATTATTCAGTGATCAGTTTACAATATAATATGTCCTAGGTTTTTTAAACAAACAAAATAAACAAAATAAATTTGTCTAAGGAAAGACTTTTTTTTTTTTTTGTAAGAATCTCTAAATTGCATCTCCTTTGTCACAAAACTACCAACTTTAATTCAGGCTAATTTACATAAACTCATACCATTGTTATTTACAGTGTGATATAATAGGCTGGGACTTCATTCATAAGCATGTCAAAATCTGTGCCAACAATAGAAGAGGAAAAAAGAAAAGAAACAAACGAAACAGAAAAAAAAAAAAAAAAAGCATTACTGAAAGAAGAAAGAAAGAAGTTGGAACAACATTACTGCTTTTCTCCCAAGAAACTCCAGGATAGTTTTGACATGTGCATGGGAGGCTGCATGACATGTTTTATCATAATTTTCTCTTTGAATTTCTTATTTTATCATTATTGATTGTCAGAGAGCTTGATCACTCATATATTGGCCATTGATCCAGCTTGCACACAGGCTTGTCCACAAGCCTTTAATGAAACAACAATTTTGTGGTGGTTGCATGGGGTGACTTTTTTGGTATATATATTTTTTTATATTTTTCTAGTTTCAGAATCCTTGTTTTTATTTATTTACTTTTTGTCAAATTAATTAGACTTTTTCAGCATGCGAATGTCAAATCAAATGCAAACAAATTTTGCTGGAAAAGATGGATTGGAAATTATTGTAAAAGTATCACATCTGTTGTCGACAAATTTGAAATATGAATATACTAAAGACCAAGGGGGCAGAACCATATATGTCCATTTTTGCACATAGGAGAACACTGAAATTTTGTTTTTAAAGACTTCCATGTTTTTTGTTTGTTAAAGTTATTGATTCAAACCATTACTTTTTGACAATGGCAGCTATTCAATTTGATCTTCTTAGGTTAGGTAGTTAACTGCTTCACGGCTACACCAATTTTGCAATCCTGTGCTAAGCATGAATGATACTGTCGGTCTCGTTCACAAATAACCCCCACCTCCACTCAGTCCCGCCTACTCTGAGGGAGCCAACTGGCACGTGTCCTGTGCTTTACCACAGGCAATCCAAAGTGTCAATTGTTATTCAGTTCTACTAATTGTTACACTGGGCTCTCATTGCTTGGTTATCTGCTGATCATGAGTGGCTGTGAATATCAAAGAGATCCTGCATGTGGATGTAAAATGTTGACCACTGGTCGGTACAACCAATGGCTCAAAGGGCAAAATGGGATGGGTTAGTGTGCAGCTGACCGTTGGACTATTTGGACCTACCACATATGTCCTCTTGCATACAAAATGCCTCTTTTTGGATATATATCTCGTACTGTTGTTAGCAGTAAAGTGATTAACCCATTGAACCCTACAGCCCGATACATTGGACACATTTTCTGGTGTCAAATTCCCCACAGCTGGTAGACCGGGCTGATGCACTTACCCCAGTCCTACGTGTCCACTACAGTTCAGAATTGATCTAATAGGTCACTTTGGGGCAAGAATATTTAGGATTACGGTGATTACAAATGTCTGCACTCATGATCGCGTTTGAGGCTTGTATTTACTAAACATAGTGAACTTGAAACAGGAAATGTGTGTTCTCGGCCCAGAAGGCCAGAGGCAGGTGTTTTTTCAGGCACTGGTGACCAGGGTTCAAAGGGTTAAGGCCAAGGATTAAACTCATAAGCCATGGCATTGAAAATATTAAAAAGTGGATATCTGTTGTTCTTCCCCCCTTTGTCCTGAAATGATACGAAAAAGACATGACCTTTGCTGTACAATTACTACAAATGAAATATGTATTTTGATAAATGGTATGATCTCAGTCATGCTCTGAAATGGGTAGAAAAAAAAAATGACTTTGCTGATTTGTATTCATTTTTTCTTCGAGGTATCGTTGCTCTGTTTTTGATGGTTTCGAATATTCACTTTCAGGAATCAAGAATGTGGAAATCTAGGTGGAAAAAGTTTTTTGGCAAAGTGGCTGGTGGCTACCAACAACAAAAAACAAAAATGTGGGGGAGGGGGGGGAACCTGAAGAGTACATTTGTAATATATAAGGAAATATTTGAAGAGCTGTCAGAGGAAAGGCCAACAGATTCTAAGATGTGATATTTTTTGTTTATTTGCCTGTATGTTAAATACATTTCAAGCTTGTATCTAAAAGTTTTGACTTTCCTATTGTTTTCCAGATACGGCATCCACAGGCCTGCCATCAGAGCTTGATGAACAAAGCGTGACAGGAAGTACATTCGAACTGATCCGCCCAGGGAGCAATCGCAGCTTGGCTCGCCAGCATCGCAATGGGGGAGCACCCAGCGAGAACGGGCTCTCAAATGTATCTGTCTAACTTTTACCTCCCTTGTTGTTTCTGCGTTTCCTCCGCCTCAGTGCTGAGCATTTTGTCTTTCTGATCTACTCCCCAATGGGAGTCCGATTGTTGCATTATTACACGCTCTGTAAATTTCACATATCTATGCTGCAAATTCACTATCACCATACTTACTTATCACAGACTGAATTTTAACAATCTGCATTACTCATCGAGCTAAGGAAAGAATGTATTTTGTGATGTCGTGGGCTAGCGGTTAGGCCGTCGACTCGGGATCTGAAGTTCTGGGTTCGAATCCTGACTGGTCCCGACATTTTGTCCTTGGGAAAGGCAATTTACACACATTTCCTGACTCCACCCAGGTTTGAATGGGTCCCTGACTATAGACAGTGATTGATATTGTTAAATTGATAATGATTTGAGCGCCTAACAGGCTGCCTCCTTGTATGCTTCCCAAGAAGCAGAGAATGTTTATAAGTGTCTTCTTAGGTCTGTCGGGGTAATAATAGATTGTAAAGCACTTAGAGCCTGTAATTACGGGAATAAGCGCTATATAAATACTCTCTATTATTATTATTGTTATTATTTTTTAACATTTAAAGATATAAATGGCCACATAGCCATAGGTATTGGAAACACCATCTGTCCTGGTTCTGGGGAATTTTTAGGATAAAAGTCACCCAATAAATGTTTTAAGATATCTTTGCATGAAAAGGATGAACACTCTGTGTTTGGATGTTTTAGGTTCCAGATTTCAGTCATGAAATTAAAACTGTGTTTCAGTTCCTCTGAGAAAATATTTTTTAGCGATATTGTGTGGTTAACCCATACTTATTTAGTGCTGACTTTGATGTCTGTTTGTTTTTGTTTTTTTTGTTTGTTTTTTTTATGACAATTAAATCTTTCCGAAAGTGACACCTCATCCATAAATGCAGAACTACTCCCATTGTTGCTTCTTTTGCTTTCAAGAATATCACATATACCCTTTGGAGATTCATGTATATTTTTCCATTCATCTTCTCTTGTAAAATTTCATATATTTACTCATAAATTCTTAGTTCTTTGTGTTGTGCCAAAATGTTCTATGCTTTGTTTTCTGTTGACTTTTCAAGATGCAGACTGTTGTTTTAGAATTTAGGAAGTGTATATAAGATTCAACCAAGTATGCATAATAGAAGTAAAGTTATTTATAACTTGTTATGTTTCTAAATGATAGAGAGGTAGCTGTCTTCATACTGAGCACCCTATCATGTGGACCACAATTTGCCCCACCTCAGCATCTGTTTTATGTAATGTTATAAACAATGAAGCTTTTGAAAGTTGTAAGTTGTAAATCGTGCCTAATGCTTAATCCAGGATTTGTTTTGATGCCTTCATCGTTAGAGCCATCCTGGTCATATGAGCTGAAACAAGTAGCCTGCTTAATAGTTCACTTGTCATATTCAACTGAGCTATGTGGAGTCTTCAAGCACATAAGTCTCTGTGACAAGACAATATGGAGATAGATAGTAGAGGTCAATATATATATATCCTTTTTATAATTTCCAAAGAGAGACCTATATGGCAAAGATGTAATCAAAGTTTGAGAAGACTATTACCCTGTAGACTTTTCACTTTCTCATTTTGCAAATATGTTTCTAAATAAATAATTTGTGTTTGCAATTTTTAATGAAACTGATTGAAGATTTGACAATATTTTTCTTATTCTCAGGAGTTAAAGGGCAAAGACTGCGATATGATGGCAAAGGAAAACAAATTGAAAAGTAGAAAATATGGACATAACAGATATTTTTAAAACTTTTAGAATACATATGATATACACATTTGTGCTGCATTTTGCCACTTTGTGTGTTTATAGAGAGTTTTTTTTTTTTTCTAAGGAAATGTTGCGTGTTGTTTTTGCTGGTCTATTGCAATTTGCAGTATTTAGAAAAACGTAAACTAAAAAAAAAGAATATTGACCACTTGGGATGAGGGGATCTTCTCAGAAGATGATCTTTCCTCATTTTCAAAGATCTGATTGACACTTATAACAATGTAATTGCTCATATGCTATTTCTTTGTATGACTATATATGTTTTCCCATTTTTTTACAAAATTGTTTTATTTTATTTTTTTTTCCTTTTGTGCCTACTTTCTGGGAACTTATAACCCATTTAGAGTGATGAGTAGGTGATCAAGGGGATTTTCTCTGCTTTAATATATATAATATTGCATTTGTAGTCAGAGAGAAGAGATCATCTTTTCTTGTATAGTGAGTACATTCACTTCAGTGCAGAGAAGATCAAATTTCAGTGCATCAATTGGTTATGCTGATACATGTAGTTATAATAACTTCAGATACTTTATTCTCAACAACACAGGTTAAATTGCTCACATCAATGCAGGTTAAAATAATTTGTAAATCTCTCCAAAGATGGTCTGTTTTTATTTCTTTAGCCTTTGCAATAGTCTTGGCTTTGTTGCACCATGGGAAAGTAAGAAGGGCAATATTACTTGACACTGAAATAATCTTTCAATATTAACCACAATGGATCACATAGGTGGAAAGGCCCCACCACCTGTACAATAATATTAAAAGCTCTTCCATTGATTTTTTTTTTTTTAAATTGGTAAACATTTATTTTGTTTGAGTTTAATGATTTTGTCATTTATACAACCCATCTCGAGTTATAAATTATTTCATTAAGTGAACTTGAATTGTGTGTTGTTTTGTTTTGTCAGTCACACGTTGTGCTGGTGAAAAAAAAAAAAAAAGAAATACTGTGTGGATTATTTAGATTTTCTTGATCTCAATATTAGAAAAAAAAACTGATTCATAATATCAGTTGTAATGAATGTTAATTTGCACATTTTTAAATATCACCCCTTTGCTTGCAGCATGTCATGGTGGATGTTTTTATGAGCATCCTCATGGAGTTAATCATCCCACCTTTAATAAAAATGAATGAAAGCGTCACCTCACACTGTGATGTATTTGTACAAATAATGTAATTGTAATGAGCTGTACGAACAACAGTAGGCAAACTGTAATCTCAGCAACAGGACATGACACACTTATGGTGATTGTTTATTTCTGTGGCAATATGCTCTTTTTTATTTAATCCTTTGACTATTGCTCGACTTCAGCTCAGAAAGCTACGGAGAGCTCAGTTTGTTTTCCTGCTTTTCCTGATTCATGTTTCAGTACATGTACTTCCTTTTCTTGATCCCCTCCATATTCTACATTCGATTCCCTTTTTCTAATGTATATAACATCATCAGTTTCATGTGAAAGGGAGCCAAATATTTGAAATTAAAAGTAATAGCATTGCCAAAAATTAACTTGGGAAACAACCCAGTAGTCAAAGAGTTAAGGCATCTGATGGATACAGTTACATGTAAACTCATCAATAAGAACTCAAGAGAGCACCATCATAAATGAAAATTAGTGCTGCTGTCTTGGATTTGTATCCATATTATCAATTTTTAAAGTATTTTCCAAGAAACAGAAAGTATTGTACAGTTCACTTTGTTTGAAAAAAAAAAAATTGGTAGTAAAAGAAACACAAGATGCTATGTAGAGCCTGCATTTTTCATTGTGTTTCTGAAATGAAGGTTCTATCATGCCACAGCTAGATGTCTGTTTAATCATGATATCAATCTGACCATTATTGATGTAGCATTCTCCTACATGCTGTCATATTAACATTTGATCCACTGTGCTTTCTTTTCAGGAAGCTTGCTCAGCACAGGTTACAAATATAATGTAAGATCATGATGTAAATATTTGATGTTTCTGATACCTATTTACTCAAGATCCTCTTAGATCCATTGCAGTTTTCTATATATATCTATATGTGAAGTGATTATTGTTTGTCACATTTATGACAAAGCGGCGGAAGTATGTTTGATGTTTTCACGGAAAATCAAAATAGTGTAAAAAAAAATAAAAAGTCATTCACAATTTCACTTTAGAATATTTAACTGTAAATTACCAGGCCAAGAATTAGTGGCGTTTTGAATCACCACAACCTCTTAAATCTCAAATTTCAACAACAAAGTTCCGATAAGCAGAATAAATGATTGGGCTCTCAGTGGAGTGAAAGTGGAAATCTGCAGTTTTACCCCTAAGTACTTTACAGTATGATGTTTTTGATAGAGAGCTGACAGTTTAAAAAAAAAAAAAAAAGAGAGAAAAATAAAAAACCCATGTTGTGATGTA
The DNA here is from genome assembly GCA_038406235.1 of Peronia verruculata. Classification (NCBI taxonomy): domain Eukaryota; kingdom Metazoa; phylum Mollusca; class Gastropoda; order Systellommatophora; family Onchidiidae; genus Peronia; species Peronia verruculata. The sequence goes on from JBCAUA010148592.1 coordinate 15,509, forward strand.
GTACTCTTTCTTTCTTTTGTTTTTTACTTCTGGCCCTTTAGAGGCATCGTATTTCTTCGCCATGCAGTCGACCATGAGCTTCAACATTTTGCATATCAATATTTTGGTTCATTCTGCTTATCTTATCTATCACCCTCTCCTCTGCTGTGAACAGAAAGAACAAAAAATAAGGATTCATTCAGATCTTCAACAAAAAAAAAAAAAAAAGATTGATAAAATACTTGGCAAAATCGGAAACAGTTAATATGTGAAAAGATTTTTTCAATTCACTGTTATATTCTTATTGTTTGAATGGCGGATCTGTGATACATCAAAGCCCTGTCCACATACATGCATTTTGTGATACATTCACACTCAGTTTGTCCCGGTATAGAAATGTCCATTCCATGTGTGATTTTGGAAATAAAGATTTTATTGATCACGTTTTTGCCAACAGCAGTATGAGGCATGTCCAAAAAGTGGTACCTTATGTGCTAAAAGACATTTGTGTTATGTCTAGGATCAGCTCACCACCACCACCAACCAGATATCTCAGACATGCATATTTATTTATATGAGCAAAAACTGATTGTATTGCCATTCTCTGTTCACAAAGTCCCCTTCAGTTAATTCTGATATTTTCATCACAGAAGTAAAAGGCTTTAGTATATTTGATGCACAGCTTCCCAGCAGTTGTCTGCTTTGTGTACTCTTTCCTATATATATATATATATATATTGTTTACTTTCCTTGCATTGTCTGTTTATTTCTTCGTTTCATGAAAGAATTAAGTGGAGGCTAAGACCCAGTTTTAGAAATATTCAGTTTAATCACAGCTTTCACATCTTTATTGTGTAATATATCATTTCTCCGAAAGATCATAGCATACATATCCCACTTATCAGTACCATCTTCATCCTTCAGAATGTCTCCCTTTCTTTTGCCTTGATGATAGAAATGCACACAGACTCTAACCGTGGTATTAAGCAATTAGCACTGTTTAACCCATGGCTTTCTCTTTACTGTCTCATCAGTCAGACATATCATGCTTGTCAAAGCTTCCCTCACACTTTCCCTTGGTTAATTTACTGCCTTGTCTATATCACTTGGCTTGTACAGCTTCTCCATTCTCTTGTTTCATATAGTGAATCTATATTCATGATTACTTTACTGTGAAAATTTTCTGATATGGATGTGTCATCCAGGTCCTTATCTGCACAAAAGGAATCTGGTGAAGGATATAGTTATGTGAAGAACTGGTTTCAGTGTCTGAAGGTTTCCTTTGAAATGTATTCACTTTGATATATATCATTAATATAGTCATACAAAGTGATTCTCTCTGTGTGGTTACAAAGTAAATAATTTGCCCTCAGCACTACATGAATGGAAATGCTTTATTTTGTGTGCAAGTTTGTCATTTGTAGTTAGATGTGGCTATATTGAATTTCACACTTAGTAAAACTGGATTGGTGCACTTGCATCATTCTGCCTCATCCAGAACAGTGGACCAGCGTACTCTAATTTCCTATGCCTGTATATTTGTGTAGTAAATGAGAGCCATTCGCTTTGCATCACCTGTAGACTTCTAACTTGTCTTCGCTAATTTTGAGTTCAACAAGAGTCACTTATTATTGCTGTCATTATCTGTGTTTCGAGCGATTATGAAATTTTTAGCCAGAGCAAAGAAACAGATTTGAAGATTTAGTTGTTGCATTACCAGGATGAAAATCATCATGTTGTTCTTATGTTTGTGTGGTTTGTAACATGTAAGAGAGAACACTCCAGTTCCAGCAGTCAAAATTTGAAATGAACAGAGGACATAGAAAAGACGCCATATTTTTTTTTTTTCATACCCATGATAGAATAGGCTTACCAAATTTTGATCTACACCAGATAGCGAGTGACATTAACAATATGTATGCAAGATTATTCCAGTCTAAAATTTGAGATCCCTCCCTCCCATCTTCCTTGCATGCTCACATTTTTTATTTTTTTTTTGTGGATATTATTCATGCATTTTGGTATTTTAAACTTCATTAGTAAGGCTCTGCAAATTAGGTAATATAGATAGAGAGAACCAGTCCTATAGATGCAAGTGCTAGTGTGATACGAGCGATGTCTATGAAGTAGAATCATTACAGTCACATGTGGTTTGAAAGTGAGAGAGTTTATATACTTCCTTGTTTAATCATCATTATGACATATGAATGACTTTTTTTTCTGTTAAGATAGTGTTTGATCTTTTTATTGATAGATTTTCATTGACAGATTTAGATGAATTCATGACAGAGGAGTAATAAGTTCCTTTCCTCTTAGCAAAGTATTGGCAAATACTTAAAAATTATATGTTTGGAATGATATATTTAGAGTGTAATAAGAATATATTGTAATAAATTAAGTATTTGAAAAAGGAATTTGAGAACTGATTGATTTAACTATATTATAACTATACATATTACATATGTATAAGAAAGAAATGAGTTGTATAATACCAAATAAAAAATCCTGTTTTTTGAAAACCTCAACGAGCCTCAGAAATCATTTGATAAGCTGTGTTTGTATGTATTTGATGTTACAATCATGTTGTATATCTTTTGACTTTATCTATCCCAGCTTCGACATCTACTAAAAAGTAGAGAAGACCTCAAATAGAATCTCTGTCAGGTTTCATCAGTCATACACACTTTCTCATTGTAATATAAATTTTCACATCTAGTTGTGCTTTTGTTTTACTGACTTGTTTTTTTTTTTTTAATTTTTATTTATTTCCTTGCTTATTTTCCTATAGCATTTTTTATTCCTAGTTCTGAATTTTTATTTCACATTTTTTTTTTTTAAGTAGCTTTATAAAAGTTGAATCACATTGCTGGAGAAATCCGGTTCAATAGTGACTTTGGTTTCAGATGTAAATAAAATAATTGTCGGATTTGAATCAGTTACCTTAAAACTTGCAGTGAGACTCAGTTGTCACATTTATTTTTATAAGCAAAATGTAAATAAAATAATTGTCTGATTTTTATCAGTTACCTTGTAACTTTCAGTGAGACTCAGTTATCACAATTTTGTTTGCAAAATTCTGCATCAACTTTTGAGTACGTTGTACATACTATTTCTTCGTTTATTTATTTTGTGGAGTGTCTTTTTGATAGCTTGAACACAAGCTTGAAGAAACAGTGGCATCAAGGAATAAAACACTTTCTTTTTTAAATATGAAATCTGTTCTACAGAGTTTTCTTTGTGTTTCTTTGTTTGTTCTTTTTTGAAAAGCTGATGATGGATTGATATTTTTTGTTTTGTGTTTTCTTTTAGTTTGTTTCAATCTTTAGATGCAGTTACTGTTTTTGTTTTGCACATTTTTTTTTTTTATTTGGACTAGCTGTTACATTTGTTCTCCTAATGAACTGAATATGTAATTGTGTTGTGTTAACTGTTATACCCTTCTTCAGCATTATCATTTTTTTTTTCAAGCCACAACGCATTTTAACTGTTTTGAAATAATTTGCGTCAAGTGATTGCTGATTAAAGGGTCAATGTGTTCAAGATATAGAGCTAGGTATCATCTCTCAACGAACATTTTATAATCATGGCACAATATTGCAACGGATTAAAGTTATGTCAGTTTTATGCACTTACTGATATATTATTTCACAAATAAGCCTGGGGGTGAACTGATTTGAAAAAGAAAAACGAACTCACTATACAATATATAAAATTAGTGTCATAATTTTAGCTCGTATGAGAACCTAAGTTTGATGAGAAGTTCTCAGAATGGGGGTGGTGTGAAGGCAATATCGCTGCCTAGGAAACTGTCAATCAAATTTTCCAGTTGGCCATATTTCTCTCTCTCTCTCTCTCTCTCTCTCGTTCTTTACTTCCTCACTCTCGCTCTCTCTCTCCCTCTAGTTATCCCACTGTCCTTTTCTTTCCTCTACCTCTCTATATTTTCACCCTTTTCTCCTCTTTCCTATTTCTCTCTCTTCTTTGTCTTCACTTTATCTGTCCTTCTCCTGTACTCGCTGCCCTTTCTCTTTCACACTCCTTCACTCTTTCCTCGGCTCTCTCTTTCTCTGTCACAAACACAGACACGCATTCACCGACCCACCCACAAATGCGCGCACACACACACACACACACACATGTATATATACACACATGTACATATATACACATACACACAAATTATACATCGCCATATTATGAGATGAGCCCAAGGATAAAGATGTTCCATACAAAACTTGGACGATTTAACGTTACGTTCTACATACGTCTTTCAATCTCCTGGTGGAGGTTATCTCGACATTTTGGACGAATTAAGTCGATCCCAAACCTAATGAAAGACCACCAACTAGTCGTTGATGCAACACGACGCCGTCACGCCAGACAGGCCCAGCATAACGGGCGGGCAGCTCGAAACGACCGTTGGTGCTCACGGTCACCTGACCGCCATATGACCATCAGAATCTCACTCACTCACTCACTCATCCTCTGACCACTGACCACACGGACTGAGGGATAAGCTGGGAGATCATCGCCCTTCTCAGCATTATAGGTTTGTTTGTTTGTTTGTGAGTGTGTTTTTTCGTTATTATTTGTGCATGTAGCATTTTAAGCCAGGAGAGGAAAATTATCTCGGCTTTAAGTGCCCTTTGGATGGTGAGAGAAAATTTTGGGGTAGAAGTTTGGAATGTTGAAATTTTGCCTGGACAGCGGTGTTTCTGCCTGCATTGCACCCGACATTTAATTACCATGGGTTCTTTAACATGCGTATCGAGATAGCCGTTTATAGGTGACTGAAAGAGGTAATTAAAACCTAATATAACGAACATAACATACATACAGGTCATACGAAATACATTCGCCCTTATCCGAGAAAGCTATATGCCGGGCCTCCCTACCCAAGACGCCAGGGAACCGTTGAGTCACTGAGATAAAAAAAAAAAAAAAGGTTCTTATCTTTTCTAGCTTTCGTTAGGATTGGAATTGGCGATGGATTTTTGTTTTTTTTTTAATTTAGTTTTGTTTTCTGACCGAGGAGTAAACGTCTAACACCTGGCCACGGCGCCTACTCAGCGTTGTACTAATACTGCCATTGCTATGACGGGAGAAATAGCCACAACAAGAGATTAAACGTTGAAAAGGTATCGTAAGATTAACGATCGCAACATTTAGTGTGTGTAAGTAAAGCTACATCAGCGGTCAAGTCTTAGTGTTTCGTAATCTCATAGCCCAGCCATTTCTATGATTACTTAGCCCCAGCCTACCACTGCCAGTAAACTTATGTAGCGGAGAGGGGCTGGGAAAGGGTGGGCAAAAAAGGGTGTGACAGAGCGTAGAGACACTCTTTGCTAAATGTACAGGTATGTGAAGGAGTTCAGTGATGAGTTAAAGTTAACAGCACCATGCTGAAAGCGTTGCACTATTTTACTATGTTTGATATGAGTATTGGAGAATGTCCACTGTAAAATTAATAATTGTCGTCCTCAGACACAGCAAGAATCACATCGCGTGCCCAGGCTGCAAGGATGAGCCGATTGGTGACAGCAGCATTTCTTCTAATGGCAAGTGGTTTGGCTATAGTCGCTACACACAGGCTCACCCCTGAGTACAATTGTACTGAAGAGCAGCTGTCAGCTGATGAGTGTAGGTCGCCCTCGATCACGCTCCAAATGCGAATAGGGGGTGGCTACATTGGATCTCTGCGCCAGGATGATTTGGACAGTCTGATGGAACTTCTAAACTGTTACCTGGAGACCCACTTCAACTTGTGCATTTCCACCCCATGGTCCTTCATTACTGGGTTCTCCGATCAGCTTTCGGAGCCATCAGCCTGCAGCAAGATACGTGTCCGTTCAAAAGGTAATGAATTATTACATCAGGACGAAGTCACAACCATTTTTCTGAAATCCCTTTCAACCGTGGCCAGAATCTTTAGAAGAATGGCAATGGAGGAGAGCGCTCTCGTCAAGTCACATGTAATGGGTTCCGGTATCAAAACAGATCTGTTCCCAGTGGATGCTGGCAATACAGCAAGTGCATGTGAGTGTACCTTGAGAGAGGCAGCTCTCGCTAAATTATCACCTGAGACACTGGAGGTGGATTCATGGTGTCTGCTAGACGAGGAGGAAGAGGACAACAACAGCAACGAGCGTCCATATATATTGTGTGATATGGTCGCGTCGTGTGGACTGTTGAATAAATCCAGCCCAAGCCGCGATGGAGATCTTGGCTCCAAGTGCATGCAGCAAAGTCAGAGAGCGTTGTTCGCTAATAACAGCTTCCCCAGTGTTGGATTTCACATCCACGTAAACATTTTACGTTGCATCTTATCTTTTATGGTAAGCCAGTATCTCACAGGATTATAACACCGTGTGGATTTGAGAAGGACAATACCAGAAGTGAGGAGGTATAGTTTATGCCATCTCCAGATTGAGATAGGCGTACCGGTCCCGCTTTCATCTGGTTGTCCTCACTGACTACTGTTGTACTAAAGCAAATTCCTTCACTTTAGTCTACATCGTTTGGGGCCAGGTACTGCGATGTAAGTTGAAAAGATGGCTATCACAAGAAAGTATCAGCTTAAATTTTGCAAATTACATTCCGACAGAAATACATTCAGAAATAGCCATGCATTCATAAAGTAAGAAAATAATAAATGAAAGTTTCTGACAGTTTTGTTTGTTTATCTTTTTTCATTTAATTAAGCTTATTTATTTATTTATTATTTACTTATTTATTACTGTTATTTTTGATTGATTGATTGATTGATTGATTAATTGATTGATTCGTTTGTTCATAATTATATTTATTATCTATCTATCTATCTATCTATCTATCTATCTATCTATCTATCTATCTATCTATCTATCTATCTATCTATCT